>QJNS01000011.1:288741-605431 GCA_004154925.1 Monosporascus cannonballus
AACGCCGCGGGGATATTAGGGAAGTAGAAGCGGTACGCTGTAATATGAAACACTTAAATCCGGGTCCTCAAAATTTCCTAAGGCAGGCAGCGGCGGGAGCTGGTGCCATTTTAACCTGAGTAGGGGCTGAGCAGCAGGTGAACGGTGGGTGAGCATGATGATGACGGTAGCTCAGCTAGAGCATCATTTCCGACCACCAGGCTAGAGTTGCCATCCAACCACACCGTTGACAGAGCTAAATTATTCCCCTCTCCCTGCTCTCCCTACCATAAAGTTTTGTACGATATACATCCCACTATCCTCATGTTGAAAACGCCTTACGATCTCGAGAGTAGCGTGACCGCCCCTTACTAACTCGGCGCTAATACTTATATACTTTCGTTATTTGAATCGATCCTGGTTCGTATGGTGGATAAGGGTACCAAGTTATCCTTCGTATGGCCTCTAGATTTGATGCGAAGTGGGAGTAATCATAACCATCAGACCCAAAATGAGGCATCACGCCGGGATGCTGGCCAATTATGGCTGCACCTTATCAGACGCGAAGACACAACGCTCAACTTAGGTAATACAATCATCTTGGGCCCGATGTTAATTCAACTTCATATAGCTCCTGTGTCTACTATATTAACGAAGTTTGTCCCTTCTTGGTGACTGAGGGATCCTGATACTTATTCGAAAGCCGTCACTCCGCTCTGAAGATTACTCCACAAACGCCGAGCACCGCGAATTACTGCCCCGCTTCCCCGGGAGACCCAGCCCCCTACCGCTATGTCAAGGCCAACTATTGAAGAGTTCAAGCGCAAGCTTGCCGAATTGGACCATGAAATCGCGCTTTCAACCAGACCGGGTCCTGATAATTCTATTTGCGCACTATGTCGACCAGTGGAACGCCGCCTAAATGAGATCACGGAAGCTCGAGGACGAGATTTCTTCGCCGGTGCACGGGATAGCTCTAACAACATCCATGTTGGAAATCTCAGCCATATTTTTGCTCATCCGGACTGCCCCTTGTGTGCTCTTTTAATCCGCCTAGTTCTACAAAAAAAGCAGCAGCATCTATACAATGTGGTGAGCGACGCGGATACCAACTACGTTTTTGTCGGCGATATAAAGAACACCTTGCTCAGATTATCCAAGGAGGCGAGAACTGACGCCGACTCTTTGGAAGAATCGGATGATGACAATAGTTGGATTGAGGAGCGATATGTGGATTGTTTTCAGATCTCAGTAGACGCGATTCCTGACACAGGAGCTATCTCGGTATGGTTGCCTCAGGAGCAAACCGATGAAGTGAACGACGAGGAATCTCAGTTATTCATGCACTCTGAAGATTACGCAGCCGTATTCGGAGACCCAGCGAAACATTTGTTTCTTCCAAGGTCATATAATGGTGCACGCCGAGACATGGAGCTGATGAAGCGCTGTTATAACCACTGCATAACCCACCACGTTGACTGCGGTCGTCCCAATTCATCGGCAATGCCGTCAAGGCTCATCGATATATTGGAGATGAAAGTGATTGAGGTTGAACGAGAGTCCGCTCTCGAGTACCTGGCACTCAGTTACGTATGGGGAGCGACACCTTTCATTACTCTGAGAAGTACAAACATCGCGTTCCTGCAAAGCCCGAACTCACTAAAAGATCATTCGGTACAACTTCCGAGAACTATCTCAGACGCTATTACGATTGCACAGTCATTAAAATTCAGATACATATGGATAGATAGCCTATGTATCAAACAAGATGACCAAGGCGACCAAGCGACAGAAATACAGCGCATGCATGAAATTTACGCGAACGCCAGGTTGACCATTGTGGCCGCCACAGGTTCGAGCGCTCATGCTCCCTTGCTAGATATCGACCCGAACATACTTTCAAATCTGTACCACCCCATTGGTAGCCATCGATTCTGCCTTGACCGCCCGGAATTTCAGCACGTGGTCAACTTCACAACGTGGTTTACCAGGGGCTGGACGCTTCAGGAGCTCATCTGCTCAGCCAGACTCCTGTACTTCATGCCGGAAAGGACCTATTACAGCTGTAGTACCGGATCATGGAGCGAGGATTTTCCACTCGATCCTGCAATGCCGGCGGAAATATACGAGCAGTACTTCCGTGATGACGATCCGAAAGGCATATCGTTTTCTGGTAAAGAGGACGCATCTGACTGCTATACCACAATGGTGGAGAAGCTATCCATAAGGCACTTTACGAAAAACGAAGACGTGCTGAAGGCCTTGTCCGGTATGTACTCCATGTTTGTTCTGAACAAGCTGGGATCGGCAGCCTCAGGTATACCTATCAACTTCCTGGAAGCTAGCCTCATGTGGCAGCCGGCTGGGCGACTTAAGAGAAGAATTGTTAGTTCGCCAAACCCGCCATACCCTACATGGTCATGGGCAGGCTGGACTGGACCAGTCACTTACCCCTTCTATCGAATCGAAAATCTAGACCTTCAGCCAGTCGTCCAATGGTATCTTTATATGGGAATATCAAACGACGCTACCGGCCAGTACGCTTTTGCTGATGTGGCGGATCTTGTTGCGAAACCGATCGTCTCGGCAAAGAGAACTTGTTGGTCTCTACAACCGCCAGAACTACTAAGCCCTCTGGCTTTTGGCAAAAGAACTTTCTCCAAGCTAGATTTACCCAAGCAGCTTGTGTCTAGCGCTACGGCCATCCTTGACAATACCGTTCTTTTATGTCACACGCGCACTTACACAATCCCTATTGAGAGGATCTTAGGACCTGAACTTCCAACGCGTGCAGGCTTGTGTTACTTCTCCGCTATCGATAGCGAAAGCAACACGATCGGCGAGTTCAAGTTGGAGACGGGCACTTTACATACGCTCATTGGGACGGAGGAGCCGGCCGAAGCTGAGGTGCTACCAATTGCCGACCTTGACTTTTCATCTCGGTCTTTGAAGGACCTTCTGTGGATGAGCCAGCACAGTCGGATCGGACAGTTTTCCGAGGCTTTTATGGAAGTTGCGGAGAAAGACCCTAATATCTCGATTGCTTTATGGATACATCGCCAAGATGGTATATCTCGGCGCGTCGCCCTTGGGTATATAACCAACTCAAGTCTGAGTCGCTCCGCTGGACGTGACGAATGGGTTATTCTCGGATGATATTGTTGTGCGAACTAGGTCACTGGAATACTAAGACAAAATCCTCATTTCCTTTGTACAGATATTCATTAATTTTTATAAAAGATATACTGTAGGAATTTAATACAGAAGAAGGGCTACCCAGCGAGGGTTTGTAAGGGAAACGTGTAAGCGAAACCTAAAGAGCGTCGACTTGTATTATATCAAGCTACAAAAAAAACCCTGGAATTCTTGCACCAGCTTAGGAGGAAGCTGTGCGATATATATTAGTGAATAACCGTATTAATAATTAAACTATTCACCTATTAGTCCATATTATACATTATTAATCAAGGCATAAATAATGGATGTATTTTAGGATATAGAAGAGTATTTCTATTCTCCCTCACCTTGAATAGGGGTAGCCCCACCTTTCCCGGAGCTAAGCTCCGGATTCCTAGATATACGGTAATATATTTAATAAAATTGAAACTTTAGATGCATCTCCCTTGTTATTAAGAAGCAACCTGCCATTATCCATTATGAGGGACTTTATAGGAGAATACTTGTGTGAAGTTCAGCCCAGAATAAAAATGTATTATGTAATGACCCCCACATGACTTCCCTAGTGAGAGGTTCCTCGTGCGGGATTACCCAGGTTAACAATACACTCCGCCACGTTTCAGCGTGGTTTGTAATGTTGGCCAAAATTTCGTACGAAGAATTTTACCGTATATCTAATAACGTCCACATATGGTTCCTATTGTTGGACGAATAAGCCTTAGTTTACACGAAGCTACCATCTTAACGAACCTTAGATAAGTGGTACGGCCTGGTCCCCCGTAACGGCTCCTAACTATGTACTGTGTGCCGGGTATATAAATATATAGCTGTAAGCACCCAGTTGATTGCTACAATTGCGATCAATAGCCGTTCTTTTGCCCTTTGGCTTAGAGGTGCGGGGTGCAGCCGTAACATGTACCTCGTAAAGAAGGCAAAGGCCGAGATCCGGGTTTTATAACATTAGATACGCGTCTTAGAGTGTAATGTATCGTAGCTGGTGGAGATCGGTTAGGCTGCTTCAGCCCTAAAGCCCTGTTTGTTATACATAATTAAAGATTTGATTCTACCAATTCATGTCGCCTTACTTTCCTTACCAGCCGGCACAAATCTCACTTGCAGCTCCGGCTTCGTAAAGAATCCATAGTGGAGCAAAGTATCCTCTAGGTTAAAATGTTGCCCTGGCACCTGAACTACGTCATATGTCCAAAGCACTTTAGCTAAAAACAATTTCCCCTCCAACCAAGCTGTCAGATCCTGATGTGCCGAAAAATGTGAGGCCCCACACTACGGCAGGACACTATCAGGTCTTAAATCTCACACAAGCCAGTTTCTGACCCGGGCACATCCTCGGGCCAAGGCTGAAGGGATAGAAGCTCTTCAAATGATCATTGGTAAATGAAGAGTCATAAAGTGGATGGTCGCACGGGAGCCACCGCTGCGGTCGGTAATGAAGGGGATCGTGGAAATAACTTGGGTTTCGAGCGAGGGCAAAGATGCAGGTTTGAACATGAGTCTATTAGCAGTTGGCTTTTCTTCCTCCTCCTCTTTGAAACGAAATAAAATAGCTTACCCCTTTCGGAACGTAGCGTCCATCTACCACAGCGCCTGGGCTGACACGTGGCAACCCAGTGTTATTTCTTGGTAGCATGCGTAATGTTTCCTCCAGACAAGCATGGAGATATGGGAGGGTTGCCAAAGCACCTGGGGTGATATCTTCGTACCGCGTGAATTTCTCCCTAATCTCTTCGGTCAAGATCTTGTAGCATTCGGGCTCTTGGATAAGAAGCACAAGACTGCCGTAATACAAGTCGCCCATGGGTTCCAACCCAGCGAACATCAGCTGAAATGCCAACGAGCCGATATGGGTGACTTCACGGTACTCGGTAGGAGATGGACTGTTAGCAGGCACAATGTAGTCGAAGAAATCTACGTGCTCGGTGTTTCCCTTTTGCTCGATACGCCAGGCCACGCTTTTTCGAATCGTTTTTTCGGTTGCGGCGAACAGCCTTACCTTACCCATTGGCGCAAACAAGTATTGAAATGGCCTAAGAAGAGGGAACCGTTTAAAGACTTGAAGAACGGTAGCAAACAAGTTGAAGCTGAGAAGAACATCGAGGTGTACCGAATCTTTCACTGTAAACCCGCGAGATAGAGATAGCGTCAGTAGATATTCGATTATAACTTGGGGGAAACATACTGTCTCTCATTTGATACATCTTCTCATTCCATGTCAGATCCACCGACAAGTCCATCGCCAGCCAATTTGTCCACTTAACAAGCTCTACACCGGACGGAGCTGTGCCTAGTTCCTTCATTTTCTCAACAAAGTAATCAACGTATTGGTGGACTAGTGGCTCCATAGCGCGTATGGACCGGGTGCTAAGCGCAGATGCGAGTTTCCTCGCAACTTCGCGATGTCGAGATGGATCCTCCTCCCATATTATACCACCAAGGTCCTTCCCACGGTTTTGGAAATTGGTTTTGACGAAGCTGTTGTTGTCCTTGTGATGGCGCAAGTATATATCTATATCGCGTCAGTAGCAAGCTTGTTTCACGAAATTGCTGTGTATACTTACCCGTAAAAGCCTTCGGCGTAAAGAAAGCAAGCTCGTTTGGGGCAATTCTGACGACTGGGCCATACTCGCGCAAAACGGTTTGAATAGCCCAGGGATATCTCCCAGAAAGCCTAAACTGATATCAACGCGAACTGGCTTGTCCAAAATCAGTGATTACTAACCAGTGATAAGCGTACCAAATGTTCGATATGGCTGCGATACGTGGACCTGGATGGCTAGAGAGTGGGTGAAAGTACAAAAGATAGAGGGCCCGAGATATCCCGTAGACCGAGATCTACAAATGCAGCAATGTGAGTCAATATATGTGAGCATGTCGTGGAATAGGGGTATATATGTTAGTCATCAAGCTCCCAGAACCCGGAAGAACCTTATTCCGGCGCGCCTACAGTATATAGAGAGCTTCCTAGCCACCGCTCCCTGGAGCTCAATTCTAGCCAGGCAATTTTCACTTCCCACACTCTATGTTACCTTATCTTCTAATCAGCTTAACTGTCACAGAGCATGTACTGGATTGCGGAAACTAGGGTGAGGGAATGGTACCAGTGGAAACCCACGCAAAAAAAAAAAAAAAAACCACGGGTCACGTATAGGAGTTTTATTTTTTCTTTAAAAATTTCTATAAGTGACCTGTAAGTATTTTCAAATATTTTGAAATACTTACGGGTTACTTATAGATAAAGAAATAATTTGAAATAATCGTATACAAATAACTAGCCAAAAACTTTAAGTACACGATAAAATACTAAGAAATAATTATATATAATTAAAAACCGAAATTTATTAATAATATAAAACTTTTAAATATTATAAATAAATTAACGCTATATCCTACCTATATCAAATATATTTAAACCGCATTTTTAATTAAATTATTAAACTAAACCTTAAATACGGTTATCTCGTCGATTTTCTTTTTTCTAATTACGGTAAATCCATTTTCTAGCCGATTGAATACCTGTTACGTTCAAAAAGGACTCCACTAGGCCCAAAGGAGGCCCAGGAAATTGGAAACGCTCGGGATCTCCACCTTTTATCGGATAAACCTTAGGTCTTTGTTAATCTTTAAAAATACCAGGAGATTCGTAGACGACAAATATCATAGTTTTTCGAGATCCTTAAAAACCATAAAAAACATAAAAGATAAAAAGGATATATAAGGTTTGGGTTTTTTATATAAATAATTACTTACTTAATTTTTCGTTCCTTAATTATTAATTTAAGTTTTTAACCAAAAATAATTATATTGTTTTTTAATTAAAAGAAAAATACTTTAAAATTTCCTTAACGAATATATTAAATTATTTTTCGCCTTATTATTATTTATAAATTAAAACTTTTTTCGGATATTACTTATACCTTTAAATAAATATATAATAAGTTCGTTATATTTTGATAATTTTTTAATTAATAGCCGATAAATAATTTATTATTTAATTAAAATATAAATTTTCTTAAATTTAATGCAAATAATAACATAAGATAATATTTAAAAAATAAATAATATATACGATTCCCGTTATTAATTAAAAAAACGTTATTAATAAGATTTAATGATTTACCCTTTATTAAAAAAGTTTTCCAATTAATTAATAATATAATACTTTTTATTATTCGATTTTAAGGAAACTTATTATTTTCGTAACCCAAATAATAACTTATCCCGGCCTTTAAGGATATTATTGAAATCTAAGGAAAAAAATCGGAAAAAAAAACGGTTAAGGAAAAAGTTAAAGAAAAATATAAGGCCAAAAACCAAAAAAAAATTTATTACGAAAGAAAAATTAAGTGCTTTTATAACGGAAATCCGAATCCTAAAAAAAGAGAATATTCGGCTTATAAAAGGAAAAAAGCTAGCTTTTCCTTAATTTGGCTTTTTTAAAGGGCGAAGCCAAAGGGCCGGTTATCGACCCCTTTCGTTGGACCCAAGGCAAACGTAAGAAAAAATCTCGACCTTATTATTGTTCGGCGTAATTCGGATACGGGAAAAAATTATTTTACCCCCTGGTTACTATGGAATACCAAACGTTAAAAGCTATAAGCCAATTTCCCCTAAGCCTTATAACGGATTAAAAAACCTTAATAAATTTTTGGTTTAAGTAAGGCTTTACCTTAAGTTCTATAAGAATTCTCTGCCGGAGGAATATCAAAAAGTAATGGTTATTTCCTAACTGCTAATCGGACAAATTCGCCAATAGTTCGAACCCATTTTGACGGATTACCTTAAGAAATACCTAAAGGAATTTTCGGACCTTATTAATTACATTTTTAACGATTACGAAAATTTTGAAAAAAAAATATACGTTTTATTCGGTAATCCCAATAAAAAATAGGACGTTATTAAATAATTTTATTTTTTTTTTATTAAATTAAGTTAATATCTAAATATACGATAAAATTTAACCGTTTAACCGTTATTTCGAATTTACCAAAAAACGCGTTATTTTATTTTTATTATAATAATTTAAAGCCTTAAATCAAAAACGAACTATATATAAAATTTAAAATTGGATTTTTTGCAAAATATATAAATAAGGTTATTATCGCCGACCGACGAACCTTTAATCGGTATTTCGAAAAAAAAAGAACCGATAAATAAGGTAACGATAAGAGCTTTAGTAGCCGAACCAAAAAAGATAAAGGCAAGCCTTAAAAGGAAGTAAGTTCCGTTTTAAAGGAACCCAAAAAAAATAAGTCCAAAATAAAATATTTCAATTATGGCAAAAAGGGGCATTTCAAAAGCAAATATCGTTTTTCCGCCAAGAGGAATTTTAAAAAGGGAAAAATTCCTTAATCCCAGAAAAAAGCCAAAGCGGCTAAACAAAAAACTAATAATAAAGCAGAAAAAGAAAAAAAAAAGTTAACTTAATTTTTTTTTTAGCCAGAATTTATTATTACTATAATTATTTAAATTCAGAACGATAATTTAAAGTACGAAAATTATTTTATTTGCTAAAATTTTAAAATTAAAACCTATAAGTATTATTCCGGATAAACGGCTTTTAAAATAACCATAAAATTAAGATACTAATATTACTTTAATTCCCAAAAATGTAAAATATATATAAAGGACGGTTAATTTCGACCAAATATTAATAATTACGGATAATTATCCCTAAAGTTATACGAATTCCCAAAATGTATTATTTATAAAAAAATACTATCGGTAAACCTTTATAACTTATTATATTTTATTACTTATTACCAGAATAATTATCTTATTTATTTTAAAATTAAAAAAAATAATAACTTTTAGCCCGGATAAAATAATAAGATTTTTACCGAACTAAATAATAAATGCCGATATATTAAAATTCCCTAATAACCAGAATACCTTAGGTTTTATTATTTATATTCTAAATTAAAATAAAATTAAAAGGTTATATTATAAGGATATTTATATTACTTCCTAATATTTTGTATTTAATACGAAATCCTAGATATGGGAATACCTTTTTCGGAGATTTACCTTTTTAATCTTATAACTTAGGAAATACGGAATAAAAAAGTAAGCCAAAAAAAAAAACCAAATTTTAAAGCCCTAATGCAAATACGGCAAGAAAATATAGTTCCGGTATAAAAACGACCAATATATTAAATATGTTATTAAAAAAATTCGCGAATAAAGGTTTATTTAAATCGGAAATTATCAAAAATCAAAAAATTATAAAAACCTTTAAAAATAAAATATCGAAAAACCTTAATTAACAAAACCTTATGCAAAATAACGAAAGGAACGCGCAGCTAAATTAAGATTCCTTTCCAATATAAAAATAAAATACTTAAGGCCATAATTAATTCCGGAACAAAAAGTAATTTTATTTTCCTTATAATAACAGAAAAATATCAAATTCCCTGGAAATATAAGTTAAAGTCCTACAAATTACGTACGGTAAACGGCAGCTTATTTACCTACGAAAACGGACGAATTTTTCGAAAAACGGAAAAATTCCCAATACAAATTCAAAAACACCAAAAACGCGTTTTATTGGACATCGTTAATATTTCCGGATACGATATTATCCTAAAAATACCTTGGTTTTATTCCAGTAATTTACGGATTAATTAAAAAAAATAAATATTTTTTTGGAACGAAATACCAGATAAAGATAATCGAAAAATTTATTATATTATTAAAAAAATATAGGTTCCTAATTAAATCTTTACGGTACCTCCGGAATATCAAAAATTTAAAATATTATTTAAAAATAAAAAAAATTACGAATTATTATTATACGGTTAATAAAATTACTGGATACCTATTAAAAAAAAGCATTATTTTAAGCTTTACAAAATTTACTACATAAACCTAAAAAAATTAAAAGTTTTATAAAAAAACATATAATTAAATTTGAAAAAAAATATATTTAACTTTCCAACTCCCTTACTAAATATCTAGTTCTTATAATACCAAAAATTAAGAATAATAAATAAAAAATTAATAAAAACGGAAATTTTATTTACCGAAAAGTAATCGATTATAAATAATTAAATAATATTACGATTAAAAACGGATATCTTTTAATTTTTATAAATACCCTAAAGGAAAATGTTAATAAAGCCAAATAATTTATAACGCTTAATTTTCGCGATAATTATTATTATATCAAAATGGCTAAAGGAAAAAAATAAAAAACAATATTTAAAATAATATATGGACTTTACGAATATAAAGTAATACTTATAAGATTTACTAACGTTCCCGCCAGTTTCCAAAACTTAATAATAATTACCTTCCGATAATTTTTAAATAAATTCGTATTTGTTTATCTCGACGATATCCTTATTTATTCCGAAACCTTAAAGGAATATAAGAAATATATCGCTTAAATACTTAAAATTTTGGACGAAACCAATATTCGAATTAATTTTATTAAAAGCATATAGCATACCCAGAAATTAAATTTTTTGGGATTTATTCTTATACCAAAACAAATTTAAATTTAATATTCCAAATTAGAAACAATTAAAAACTGGCCTATCCTTAATAAGGCGACCGTTATAAACATCTAACAGATTTTAGGATTTACGGGTTATGTACGCGGCCTAATTAAAGGATATAAAGATATAATTAGGCCTTTAACGAAATTTATTATTAAAAAATACGTTAGGAAAAAATTCGAACTTCCAAAAAAACAAAAAAAATATTCCGGGAATTAAAAAAAATAATTACTAACGGATTTATCGTAAAGATGCCAAATTTAGACAAAACGAAACGATTAAAGATAAATATTTCAGAATATGCCTTAAGCGCAATTTTGGAATAACAAAAAAATAACGGCAAATAATATCCAGTAATATATTATTTTAAAGCATTCCGAAATGCAAAATTCAAATACCAGATTTACGATAAAAAATTATTAATAATTATTAATATTTTTAAGAAATAGGAACTTTTTTTAACGGAACAAAAAAACCTTTCGATATTTATTTTGATCACAAAAATCTTATGTAATTTATGAAAACCCAAAAACTAAATAAACGACATAAAAAATAATAGATTTTTTTATCCAAATTTAACTTTAAAATATATTATATTAAAAAAAAAATATCTAAACGGATATTTTTAATCATAAAGGAAATTACAATTCCAAAATTCCCAAAAAAGCATATAAATATTATAATATAATAAGGATAAAATTATACATTTATGTAAAATAATAAAAAAATTAATTACCGAACTTTTAATACGGTTCCGGAATTCTTACAATGCAAAAAAACAGAAAAAAATCCAACAACTAAAAAAACAACCCAAAAATCAGCTATTATATCATAGCAAAATCTATATTCCTAAGGATTAACAAAAATAATTTATAAAGGAATTCCATAAGGACCTATTATATAAATACTAAGGAATCTTTAAAACCACCTAACGGCTGCAAGAAAAATACAATTTCCCTAAGTTATGCCATATAATCAAAATAACCATTAAAAACTGTAACGTTTGCAATAAAGCTAAGGCAATACGCTATAAGCCTTACGGGCTATTGTAACTTATCGATATTCCGGACAAAGCATAAAATATTATAATTTGGGATTTTATTATTAACTTACCTCCATTTAAAAACTTAATTATTAAAATCGAATACGACGGAATATAAATAATTATTAACAGATTTATCAAATATAAATATTTCTTATTTTTCAAAGGAAATATAACGGCAAAATAATTAGCTTACGCTTTTATTAGATAATACCTTAACAAACATAAGATACCTAAAAAAATTATTTTAAACCGAAATACGTTATTTATTTTAAAATTCGGTACCAGTTTTTTTTAAACAAATTAATACTAAACTTAAATTCTCGATAACGTATTATCTTTAAACGGATAGCTAAATCGAAAAATTAAATTAAACCCTAAAATAATATTTGCGAAATTACGTTAATTATTAGCAAAATAACTAGATAAAATTTTTATTATTAAAACAAATTACTTATAATATATTAATTAACGAAAATATAAGCATATTTCCTTATATAATTATATACAGATATAATATAAAAACAAAACGACCTAAATAATCGCTTAACAAAATACCAAAAATTATTACGATTACCCCAAAAGCAAAAATATTAATTACAAAAATTAAGATAATTTAAACCCGTTTTTAAAATAAATTACGATTTTTTTAATAACGGATAACTTAGTATTATAATAAGAAAAAAAATTAAAGGATTAATTCTAACGAAAGGAAATAAGGTTTACCTATTACGCCAAAAACAAAACGTAATTTCGAACATCTTATAAATCAAAATAAAAAAACTTAATAATAAATTTAATTTCAAAAAACTTAAACCGTTTAAAGTTAACGAAATTATTTCCAAAATTAATTATAAATTGTTATTACCCAAAAACATAAAAATATATCTTATTTTCTACATTTCTTTACTTAAACCAGCACCTAAAAATGCCCCGTTAAAAACAAACCTAAAATTCGAAAAAAATTTTAACAAATACAAAATTAAACGAATACTGGATTCCAGAATGGTTAAAAGTAAAATCCAGTACCTAATTAAATAAAAAGGATACTTATATAAAAAAAATACGTAAAAATTATTTAACCATTTAACAAATACAATAAACCTAATTAAGACGTTTTACAGCCAAAATCCTAACCAACCGTTTCTAATACGGTTAAGGTCATAGGCGATAACGGTCCCCCACTTAAATTAACCCTTACGGCGCTTTAATCGAAAAAAGTAAATACTTCCATTAACGCATCTAGCTTTAAAGCAAACTATGTTTACTTTTTTTCTTTACGATCTTTCTCCATATCCAATTTTTTTCGTTTTTCCAATTTATTTATATTTTTAAGCCCCTTTTAAATAAACGATACCTTTTTGGAATATAACTATTTAAATTAACGATTTAACCAAATAATATAATTAAACAATTCTTAAAGTTATTAAATAACCAAACGTTTTTTTCGGTTTATCCGAAACTTTTCGGCCCGGATATTTTTAAGCGATAAAAGCGAAATATAATTCCTATCGTAAAATTAAATATTGGCCGCCAAACAGTTTTAATAATTTTTTCAACCTTTTAATATTTTGCAAAAAAGCTTTTTCTCGAAATAACGCGTATACGGCATAATTTCGAAATCAAATTAAAAAATCGACTTAATTAATTCGTAACGACTTTCAGTAAAAGATTTAATACGTTTTCGAAATTTGTCCGATATGGTTAAATATAATATTATAACGTAAAAAAAAAAGAAATTAAGGATTTACTTTTTTTATCTTTAAGGACAAAAATACTGAAAAAAAGGGAATAATATTACGTTCAGAAAGGATTCCACTAGGCCCAAAGGAGGCCTAGGAAATTAGAAACGCTTGGGATCTTTACCTTCCATCGGATAAACCTTGGGTTTCTGTTAATTTCTAAAAATACCAAAAGATTCGTAAATAACAGATACCATAATTTCTCGAAATCCCCAAAAACCATAAAAAACATAAAGGATAAAAAGGATATATAAGGTTTGGATTTCTTATATAAATAGCCACTTATTTAGTTTTTCGTTCCTTAACTATTAATTTAAGCTTTTAACCAAAAGTAATTATACCATTCTTTAATTAAGAAAAAAGTACCTTAAAATCTCCTTAACGAACATATTAAATTATTTTTCGCCTTATTATTACCTGCAAATTAAGACCCTTTTCGGATACTGCTCATACCTCCAGGTGGATATATAACAGGTTCGTTATAATACCTGGCTTTCGAAAACCAGCTTTTAATAATTATAGTTAAGGGTTTTTTTAACGCATTATAATGCTGTAAATTTGTTTAACGAAATTTATATCTTTTTTGTGAAATAATTCGTTTTTATAGATAATATATAAATTATTTGTTATAAAAAATTAAATTATTTTATAATTATTTTTTAAAAAGTATTTACTTTTAAAAAAACGTAATAAATATTAATTATATTATTTTTTAAAAAACGTTTATAACGTTTTTTTAAAATCTTAAATTAATTTTAAATATTTATATAGTTTTCCGAATTACCTACTGGGGGTACTTTAGGTATTAATAATAATTAGTCGAAATAATAACGTCGAATTTCGGATAACATTTACGTTACGAAAAATTAATTTTAAATTTTTAAAATAATTATAAAATAAATTTACTTAATTAAGAAAAACGGAGCATCGTAAGTTTAGTACGAATAAAAATTGCCGGCTTTTTCCGAATAATTATAAATCTTTTTCTAGGTAAAGCCTTTTTTAAAAAAAAGCCGATAAAAAATAAGCGGTTCGTTATTATTAATTAGATTAACTTAAAAAGCGTAATATTGCAATAAAAGTTATTTTAAAATTATTTTATAAAATTGTTCATTTAACTAAATATGGGGTTATAAATAATTAATAACTGTAATTAATTAAAATTAAATTAACAATAATCTAAAATGGAAAAAGGTTTATAAGCAAAACGTTATTACATAAAAATAATTAAGTAAAAGAAGTAATATGAAAAATATCAGATTTATTAATAAGTTTTTTTTAGCTATAATAATAATTTAGATGTTGATTTTAAATTACTTCATAATTATGTTTTTATAGCGACTGTCGAATATAAAATAAATTAAAATTTTAAACATTGAAATATGTATTTATTTTGCCTTATAAAGGTATAAATATAAAAGTTACATAATTTATTATCTATATTTAATAATAATAGGCCTGATTTATTAAAATTAAAATAATAATTTTCTGAATTATAATATAAGGATAATTACGATTTAATAAAATTCGGACGTTAAACTTCTTTTATAGATTTATTTTTACGTAACTTTATAATATCTTTATTTATTATTACCCTTTTTTTCCCTTTTAAATAATAATAATATCGTCTAGATTAACAGATATTTCCTCGCTTATATATTAAAATCCGCTTACGACAATAATTTAATTAGAACCTGGGATATTTTGTACCTTATTTTTCGTTATTTCCGCCGTATATATCTAATTTATTTAGTGCTCCTTTAAGATTATCGGATATTAAATTCGTAACTGATAAAAGCCTTAATATGTTAATAAATAATATATCGAATATTTTTGAAAACGTTTTCTTACGTTTTTCGTATTTTTCGCGCGTGCTTTTTATATTATTCTTATCTTATATAATATTATTTTCAAATGTTAATAATTAAAATCGAATATAGAATAATACTATAAGAAAATATTTGAATTATTCTAGCTTTATAAAAAGACGGTTAAAAGTAAACTTTAAACGTACGAAATTTTAAATACGTTTTATTAATACGAAAAAATATTAAATATAAAGAATATCGCCTATAAAATACGTAAATCTAGATTAAAAGTTATTTATTTTTTGCCAAAATATTAAAATATCTTACGTAATATTTATATATGTATAAAATAAGTAGGAAATAATCCATATAACGGAATAAAAATGCTTTACGTTCGTAGCGAAAATTTTTATTAATATTATTTTCCCAGAGCTTATCGGTACAACATAAAACTGAACTCGTTTTTTTAAGATTCGAATTTAATAATATTATTTCGGTAAGGTTCATCCCATTTGCGGTTTAAAACCATATATTAAATTTAAATATATTGTTATCGCAATTCGAATATTACTTTTTATACGTTGGCTTTAAGTATAATATAATTTTTTATTAATCTTTTTATTTGAAAAATATAAAATAAAATAATATTATTAATTATTGAAGTAATTACGAAACGTAATAATCGTACGTTAAAACAAGAAGTAAAGTAATACCGATCAATAAATTAATTAGTAGTTATATTTAAAAAAAATCTACAGATATACTTATAGACTTTGCTAATTGCAAATATCGTACTTTTTTGTAAAAACTGTAATTACATAAGTGGTCGATCTATATTATTTATACGCGAAAGTTTAGTTTAATTTGTTATTTTTTGGTAACTTATTAAGGCAAAGATTAAAATATATTGTTTTAATATAATATAAATATTTTTGAAAATATTTAACCATACTTTTATAGTTAATAATGATATAGCTAAAGTATTTTTTTTCGAAATACGCCAGAATTATTCGGTATCTAGATAAAATATTTGAAAATATCGAAAAGATAACGTATTAAATACCAACCTTTAGAAGGAAATTAGTAATTATATTTGTATAATATAAGATAAACCTATATAAGACCTTTGAAAACAAGCCAAAGCTTTTTTAATACGTAATAAAAATATATATATAAAGTTTAACGAAACTATATATTGCGAATTATTTAGAATATTGATTTATTATGTAATACTTTGTTATTAATTATATCTTCCTAAATTTTCTAAAAGGTTTATCGTTTCATATTAAAATAGATATAGATAATAAAAAACCGTAATTATATTATTAATTTACGGGATTATATCATAATTATTTTAAGGAGAATGTATTAATTCGATTATAATTGCTTTAAATAAATCGTCTAGGTTATTTATTTCGTTATTTGAGAAGGTTTATTTTTTTAACCGTAATTTTTAAAACGTTTTTTGATTTAATAATTAGCTTTATGCTGTAGATAAGGAAGAAATTATGGGAAACTTTTTATAATACGTATAATATATAAATAAAACAACGAATTTTTTTCGACAGTACGAACTAATTACCTAAGTTATTACGTAACTATTTGCGCATAGAATCCTGAGAAACGTTGAGCTTATTATCGGCGGTAATAACGCGGAATCGATTAATTAACTCAAAATTTTAAAACCGATGTAATACTTTGTTGCCGTTCGATTTAGATCTTTTATCCGTATATACTTAAATATCGACCTAAATATAACGTTTTAAAATGCAAATATAAAATAAAGTATGATTTATACATTGAAATTTATATGTATATAAACCTTTACAACAATATTATTAATTATTTATTTAACGATAATATCGACATATTTCTTTACGTAATTTAAATATATTTTAATAATTAGCAGCTTGAAATTCGGAACATACTGTAATATAAATGTTCGAAAATATTAATATAATAAATCTTTGATAGGTAAATGCTAAAATACGATAATACTAATAAAAATATTATATTAACATTAAATATATTAATTAATATTGAATTTTTAAAATATACTAATAAAATTCTAATCGATTATTTTACGATTATTTTATATTTAGTTATATACCGTAATTATGTCGGGTAAACTATTAAGAATAATCCGTTCCGATTAATACTTCTTTTATAAAACTGAATAATTAAATATTTTTATATTAAAATTATTTCGTTATTTTAAGAGAACTTTAGATGTATTAAATAATAATTATAACGCGAGTATTTAAATTTTGATTTGTTAATATACCGATTATAAAATTATATAAACTTATTCTAATATTGCGAAAAACAGGCAATTTTATTAAATATAAATAAAGCTTTTTTAATTTAATATTTAGTTTCTAAGTTAACGTATTTTATAAATTAGAATTAGTGTGGAAATTATTTTGCTCATTTATTTTTAAATCGAGTTTAATATTAGAAATTAATTTTATTAATTACGGGAAAATTTATTTAATTATTTCGTTATACGTTCAATAAGGTGTGATAATATGCACAGCTAATCTTTATAAGGTGGATTAGGGTGTTCAAACCCTAATTAGGGTTTGGAATTGCTAACCTTTTAGTATTGTAGTTAACGTCGTATTTTCGTTACCTTATAATTATTCTAAACCTTAATTAGGTATATTAGCCAGTTCGGCACCACTTCGGCGATATACCGAAGGCAAAGTTCGATTCATACAGGGGCGGCTACAGGCTAAAAAAAACCAGAAGGTAAACCGAAAAAATTCCAACCGTTGGTATTTGGCGGGTGGTTGGTATAAAGGGTCCGACCGCGTTATGTGCTTATAGGGCGCAGTAAAACCTTGGGGGTTCGATATATTATCCAGCCTTAAAATCGAGACAACTTTATTAAAAAAAGAAAAGTAATTATAATAATATACATAACTAGTCCATAAAATGTGGATTAAGGTGTTCAAACTCTAATTAGGGTTTAGAATTGTTAACCTTTTGATATTGTGCTTAGTATCGCATTTTCGTTATCTTATATAAGGGTAAAAATAATATAAATTTGTCCGGTATTTTATAATAATATTTTTATAATATAAATCGATAAATAAATTACCCGTTAAGTTTTTTAATACGACCACGGCTAATATTTCAAGTAAAGTTTTAATTAAATTATAAATTAAATTATTAACAAAATATCTTATTATATATTTTACAACCTTTATTTTTGCAATTTTATAAATTATTAGTTTCGCGATTATCCTTATTAAAAATAGGATTTAATAAGCGTTTCTAGGTTTCGGGAATTTTTTATCTAGAAAATCGATATTAAAATTATTTTCTTAATATTATTACGGTAGTTTAAGAAATTTTAAATAATAATTATTAATTTATACTAAAAACATTAATTATAATACAGAAACAAAACAAATAATTCAAATAAAAAAAGCTTAAAATAATAATAAAATAATTGAAAAAAGTTAAAAATACACATAAATTAATACGTATTATTATTAATTATACATTATTTTTAAAAATTATTTACCTCCTACGTAATTCGCTAAAACATGTTTCTTTTTAAATAATATTTAATACATTTAAATTTATTTACATAACTTTTATTTTAATTAATAGAATAAATCTTTATTTTCCATTTTAAGCGTTACTTTAACGTATTAATATAATTTAAGAATTATTAGATTTAAATTTTCGTTCGTACGTATATAATAATATAAAAAGCAAATTAAATTACGTTAACCGGAATACTAATAAGTATATTATTGATTTTTTTACGATCCCGCCATTCGTTAATTATAAACCTACTTAACGAAAACTATTACCTTTTGTATATCCTAATTAACTGAAGATATCGGCTAGTTTAAGAACCAAACATGTCAAAAAGGTTTAGGATAATATAATACAACTGAAATTAAAATTTTCTGCTCGGCGAAATTCTATAAAACAAGCTGGTTATAAAAAACCTAAATTTTAACGTAAATATAATACCGGATTATTTCATAATTATTTTAGTAGTTTTATTTAAATTAAGCGTTACGAAAAATCTAAAAATACCAATTAGTACCAATTTAATTCTCGACCAATTACTGTTCCTATAAATTATCCGCAATACTTTTACAAAGGAATTTAAAAAGCTTATACGGAATTAATTAAATATTTTAAAAGCATTATTAAAAATTACGAAACATTTTTTTAATTATTTTACTTTAATTTAATAATTTTTATATAATTTATTGTAGGCGGAAAACATTTTAGATAAATAATATTTATATTTTGCAGCAACTTTATTTATATTAAAATATTTATATTCCGACCTTAATAATATATAACTCAAAACAAAATATAAGAAATAACATATTCGGTAATTAATATCTTTAAACAACCGGGGTTAATATATTTAAAATTTAAGTATAACTTAAGATAAAAATAATTTATTATATTAAAGCCGAGAAAGAAAGATTGCCTAAAAAAACCCTTTGCCGCTATTACCGTTATTACTAAACGTAATGAAAAAAAGGAAATAACAAGTAAATTCTTTTAATATGCCGAATCACAAAGAGCCTAATAATAAAACCAAGAGAGAAATATTATAAATAACGCAAAAAACGCGCAGAACAAAAAACTAAATATAAAAATACAAAATCGAAAAAAGATATAAACGGAATAAGAAATTATTATATTTAAAAAGTTTTAAACGAAATAAAAATAAATAAAATAATATTAAACGTTTTAATATAAATTAAATTTATAAATATTTTCATAATTAATTATTATTTCGATTTTCGATTAAAATATTATGTATTTATTTTTGTATTTTAAATTAATAGATTTATTCCAGATTTTTATTTTAATATTTATAAAATATTAATTTTTTATTTATATATTATTTTTTAGCTCATTGTTATTTTAACATAACAATTTTATATATTTTAAAACAAAAACAGCTTGAACTTGTTTTACATATTTATTTATATATAATGTGTTTTTAAAAACTTTATTATATAATTAATATTTTTAATATATTAAAATCAATTTGTATTTATATTAAATATTTCTTTATATTTTTTAATAATTCCAAAAATATTTAATATATATATTATTTTACGTTTTAATTAAAGTTTATACATTATTTATAAAAAGTCTTATTTGTTTTTATATATACATTAAAAAATTTGGATATTTATTTTAAAGTTTCTTATTTATTTTAAACGATTTTAATATCTTTGTATTTATATTTTTAAATTTAGAAATTAATTAAATATAATTATATCAAATTATATAAGGTTTCGTTTTTATTGTATATAACTATATGCTATTTAAAATAATTATAAAATAATTATTTTTCGACTTTTTAATCGATTTGTAATTATAATATTAAAACAAACACGCTGTAAAGATAACAGATTATTATTTTAAATCTATTATATAAAAAAGTCCGTAAACGTATTGCAAAAATTTTATCGGCTTAATATGATATTAAAAAAGTTCGATATAACTTTAAACAAATTATTAAACGCAAATTTGCAAATTAAACCTCATAAAATCCTAGTATAAATCTTATGAAAATATAATTACAAAATATAAATTGTTTCGTAATAAATAAAAAATGAATAATAGGTTTTATTTTACGATTATTTTAAATTTATATTAACAAAATTAACCGTACCTAAGAAAAATATTTTTAATAAGTTAAAATTCAATAAATATTTACGAAAAGTAATGTTATTAATTTAAATTACGAAAATTTCAATTATTATAACACAGATATTAATATTAACGAAACATATTAAATTAAAAATAATAATACAAATAATATATGTTATTAAAGGATAGTATAATTATTAAAAAATATTATGTTGAATTTGTTAAAAAACCGATTTTAAAATTTAATTAAGTATTTTTATACGATTATTTATTATTATACTTTACTTAAGAAAATAAAAATATATATTAATAAGTTATAATATTTACTATCTTTATAAAATGATCTTAGATTGCATAAAATTAATAAATATAAAATTATAATATATTAAATAAGATTTATTATTATTAATCAAATACTTTTTAAAATATTTTATATATTAGTATAATTTTAATATTTGATACTTATTTGACTTAACGGTTTATTTCTTGTAAATAACCAATTTTTACCGCATTTCTTTTACAAAATTAAAATTATTTTCGTAATCGAAATTTTATTTATAAATTAATATATAATTATAAATTATATTAGTAAATATATTATAAATACTTTATTGTAATTTCGTATATCTTTAAGAATTATATTCCTTTTTATAATAACTATTTATTAAAGTAAATACTTCAAATATTAGTATTAAGATCGAAAGTATTAATAAAATTGTTTTCATTTTCCGTTTTGTAAATATTGATTATTATATTATTGTTATATTTATTATCTTTTAATAATATTTTAAATTAATAATTTTATAAAAGATATTAATATTGTAGTTATTTCGATAATTTCTTAAAAATTACAGATTTTTATTAACAAATATATATTAATTATAAAAATAATTTTTAATAGCTTTCTTTAAATATGTTTTATTTTTAACGATTTTCAATTATTATATTATTTTGGTCGTTGTAACTTTCGCAATATTTTAAAATAACAAAAATATTCCCCTGCTTAATTATATAGTAAGAAAAACCGTCTATATGATTAGGTTTCGCTGTATCAAATTAAGTTAAATCTTATATTAAAAATAAAATTAATTTAATTAATTATATTTAAATTTAGCATAATAAAGTAATATATTTTTTCGATAATAAAATAATTATAATATAAATTAATTTTTTAAAATTTATATTATTACCTAATAGACGTATAATAAATCTTTTAACGCTGTTTTACTTAAAAATATCGATTTTATTAATTATTATATTTTAAATTACTATTTCTATTGTGAATTTATTTATCATATATTAATTTATCGTTTTATCTATTATATTATTAAATATATATTTATTACGAAATAATATATTGTTTGTATGTAATATATAATGTAAAACAATAAATTAAACAATATATAGCAAAAGTGTTCTTAAATATAATTCGCCGTTTTTATATAAAAATAATAATAATTATTTAATTAATTAAATCTATATTTCTCTAAAAATTTATATATTACGTTTAGAAATTTATTAAATAAATATATTATAAAAAATTAATATTTTAATATAATCTGTATTAAATAATTGTTTCTCGGTTTTAATATTGTCATGGCCCAACGAGCTACGGTCTCCAGAAACGGCCTGTCATGACCTAACCACAAGTGCGCGGTTACGTGATGGACTACCAATTCACTGGTGGTAAGCCAGTAAGCCGGATTACCAACTCACTGGTGATAAGCCAATAAGCCGGATCACCAACTTACTGGTGGTAATACGGCTAACGGGAATAAAATATATACGTTTATTATTTCTATAATTTAAATAATTTTAATTTGCAATACTTATTAATACCAATCGTTTGCAATATAACAATTCGTTACCTAAGGCATTTTTAGTATAACAAAACGTAATACAATTACTGTATTTATTATTCAAATTCCTACGATATTTCTGTTAACATAAATCCGTACGATTAAGATTTAATAATTAGTTAAACCTTTTAATCGTTATACGTTACAAATTTTTATTTAATAATACCGTTAAATTTTGAATAATATCGATTAAAGTTATATTTACCAGTAAGACGCCCGAACAGCCTATTTACTAGGTCCCTGATTACCCGGATACTGGAATGGAATCCGAGGAGGAAAAGAAAAAATTTCGCCTTTTTCGCGAAGAAGTTTTTCGATAACTGGATGCCATAAACGAATGCATTTTCTAGTTTGAAAAAGATAATAATAATTTTATAATTTTTTTCCAAACCGCCTAAAAGAAATTTAAGAAAAAGGAAAAGGCTTTCGAAATCGGAAAACCTTTTTAAATAAGCCAGGTTATTTAGTTGAATTTTGCCAAGGAATTAAAAAAGGTTTTTAAATTTCCTAACCCAAAATTTTTTAACGAAACCTTAATTAAGTTATAATTATTTTTATTTTAATATCAAACATATTTCGGATGTTTCTTTATTTAATTTATTACGTTTATTATATAAATCGAGTTCGTAATCGGATTATTTACCAGAAATACGGTTATTTAATATAAACCTGTTATAAGAAAATACGTTATTTTATTAATCGAAAAACGAAAACCATAAATAATATAAATTTATAGCGATTACGAATAATTCGAATAAATATTAAGGAACATTTTCGGAATAATAAACCAAAAAACAAAAGCCGAAATATAAATCCAGCAGTTATATTAAAAAAGATGCGTATCCAGTTACGGCAGTACGATAATTTAATTAATAATTAAGCTAAATTAAGAACAAAAGATATTAATAGTTGAATTTTTCGACGGCCTGAAAAAAAATGCAGAAAAAGCTTTTTAAATTTGATCGACCTTAGTATTTGTCGGATTATATCGCTATAGTAATTAAGATTAACAATTAATAATATGTATAACATATTAAAAGTACTAAAGGAAAAAATAATAATAAATACCGACATATAGTTAATATTAACGCGTTTTAACGCAGTAATATTTTTTACGGCATAAAACTAGGACTTATGGAATTAGGAGTTACGTATAAAAAGGATTAAAGCCAGATTAAATATTATAATTACAATAAAATAGGACATAAGATAACATAATATAAAGCACTTAAAAAGCTCCGTTAAGACGATTAGAAATTCATACCTAAAGGATAATCTAAGAAGAATTAAAGAAACGGAAGCAAATCTATTAACATAATTCAACCCAAATATATGCCAGGTCCTCTATAGCAAAAAACCCAATAGGAATTATTACGACAAGAAATTTGACGAAAAATGCGAAAAGTTAGAAAACTAGCTTGACAACTATTACGAACATAACCAGAAATATTATAAGGATAATTATGCGAGTATTTGAACTGGACAGAAAAAATCTGTCCCGGAACCCCTAATTAATATAGCAAAGAATATACTATATATTGTCGACGACGAGAATATCCCGATTACGAAAAATAAAAACAACATATTTACGAACGAATTACCCGTATGTATTATGAAGGATTCGATTTTCTAAATCGTACCGGAGATAATAAAGATAATAAATAATAATATCGTTACTTTCGAATTATAGCCCCAGAAGATATTTAACAATTGGCCGAAATAGAAAACTGGCCCGATAGAAAATAATATCCGCAGGAAAACCCTTTCTGTTATTATGGATAATATAATTACTAAACGGAAAATGAGTTAATTTAACGTACGGTATAAAAGTACTATTAAAAATTATTACGGATGTTTATTTTTAATTAGTATTTATTATAAACTTTTACGAAAAAAAAGTTATAGAAAAAAGATATGTTAATTTACAAAAAGTCTTTAAAACGATAATTAAGATAACGTATAATAGGATATAATTATAAATATAAAAAAATAATTTATTCGATAAAGAAACAAATTGCAGCAAAGTTAAAAATAATTAATATAATTCGAAGGAATAATATGCCGGTAATAATAACAAATATAGCAGCTTAACGCGTTAAACGAAAAAATATAAGTAAAACTCGATAAATTTGAAAAAAAAAATTAAAAAAAGAAAATTATCTGTAAAAAACCTGCAAGATAACGAAAGCCAGAAAAATTAAAGGAAATTTTTACGAAAAACTTTAAACGCAACGATAAAAAACGTTAATAACCTTATTACCTTAAATATATGAATCGGAACGTACTGGTATACCGTAATAGTAAATTACGAAACTCTAAACGGGAATTATATTATACTAAATATGGTTAATCAATTTAAACTGTTATGGAAATACACATTAAAACCTTATATAATAACGAATACGGAAAGCTAAAAATTCGCTTACGATAACGAAAAAATTATACGCAAAATTAATTATTTCGAGATTTTTATTTAAAAATAATACCAAATAATTAATTTTAATATCGTTTTACTTAGAAATTATGATATAATCTTAGAATTACTATAAATACGCCAGTACGGAGTTTTAATTAACGAAAAATTGGCCAGGTAAAATTTACTTTATTTCTAATTAACAAATAAAGAAAAAGAAAATTAAGATCTTAATATTCGATCGATTATAACAATAAGTACAAACATAAAAATACGATAAAAATCTTATTACCTAAAAGGACAAAATACAAAAAAAAAACGGATATCAGAAAAAATATAACGTATTATTATTATTATTAAAGCAAAATTAAAATAACTAAATAACGATGTAAAATAATACAAATAACCTTAAAAGTTAGAAAATTTAATTAATATATTACCAAAATATTATAGATATAAACAGCTTTTTAAAAAGGAGTTCCATACGAAATTACTAGAACATAGTAAATAAAATTATAAAATAATTTTTAAAAAAAGATTTTCGACGAAGTTTTACCCTATTTATAATCTTAGCGGAAACAAATTACGTATTTTTTTTAAAAAAAATACCTAGAAAATCGGTTACAAAAAGAATGAATTCGACCTTCGAAATTACCAGCAGAATATTCTATGTTTTTCGTACTCGGAAGAATGAAAAATTGCGACTTGTAATTAATTGTCGGTAACTAAACGGTATTATTATTAAAGATCGAATATTATTACTTTAGATTATAGAAATGAAAAACCGATTGTACGGAGCCAAATAATTCATAACATTCGATTTCAAAAATCAATATAACCTTATTAAGATCAAAAAAGAATACGAATAAAAATAACTTTTAGGACGAAATACGGACTGTTTAAGTATTTGGTTATACCAATAAAATTTACGAACGTATTAACAATTTTTTAACGGATGGTAAATTATATATTATGGAAATATTTCGATGTTTTCGTCGTTTGCTATCTCGACGATATTCTCATTTTTTCAAAAACGGAAGAAATATACGTAAAGTACGATCATAAAGTTTTTTAAGCTTTATAAAACGCAAAATTAGTTATTAACGTAGAAAAAAAAATTAATTCTACAAACAGGAAATAAAATATTTAAGACATATTATTACCCCAGAATATATTAAGATAAATCTCAAAAAGATTGCTGCAATTACAGAATAATTAATGTTAATAACAGTTAAGAAGATATAGATATTCCTTAGATTTACCAATTATTATAGAAAGTTTATTCGAAATTTTAGCAAAATAGTTATATCCTTAATAAATTTTACGAAAAAAAGAGAATTCAAATAGATATCTGAAACGGAAAAAGTATTTCAGAATATTAAGGATGCGATTACTAACAAGCCAGTATTAATTATATATAATCTAAACCGTTCCGTTAAATTAAAAACCGATATTTCGGATTACGCGTTGAACGTAGTAATCGGATAACGAAATAATTAAGGCAAACTGCATCCTATCATATTTTTTTCGTACAAATTAAAAAAAAACCAAATTTAATTATGGTATTCCAAATAAGGAATTTATGGCTATTATTATGGCATTTCGTGTGACGGCTAGGGGGTTTAACCAATTATTAAACCTTAGTCGTACGGGTTTATGTTGGCAGGAGTATCGTGGAAATCTGAGCAATAGATATAATAATCGTGTTACGTTTCGTAATTCCAAGGGTGCCTTGGGTAACGATGTTATATTGCAAGTTGAAGTTATCTAGATTATGGAAATAATAAGCGTATATATATCTTTTTTCTTTTTGGCTTAATTACTTATAATTACGCAGCCGGTGGTAATTATAATTATTTGGGATTACTTTTAATTACTGATAATTACCGGTTTGGCAGTAATTACCGTTACGTAACCTCAAGGGTGGCCCGTATAATCTTTGTTTAACCGTTTTTTGAGGCCGGAGCTTGTTAGGTCGTAATACGGTCTCTTTTTTCCCAAATTTTTGCCCTTAAGACTTTTTTCTTTTTTTTGTTTAGTAAGTAACCTTTTTTTGCTTTTAATTATGTCGTTTCGTATTTTTAAGATTCGTTGTATTTCTCGTTCTTTTACCGTTCGTTATGCTGATTTCGTAAAAGCCTTTGATGAATTTAGATACGAAGTTATGTTTTGTTCTTATTGTTTTTCGAAAAACATAAAGTGTAAAATGATGGAAAATGTTTTAAGGTATAAGGAATGTATTAATCGAAATCGGTTTTGCGATGGTACCGGTATGCCAATTTTTTCTTTGTAAAATATTTGTCGAAAGCATTAACGTTTAGAACGCGAGAAAGTATTCGCCGAGGAGCAACTGTTAAAGTTTTAACGGCTTTACCTTAAAGCTTAACGTCGTTATTAAAAAGAAATAAATAAAGCCTTTTTTCGCCTTATTCGTTTATGTAAGCAAAAGGCGTTGGTTCGTTCGAAGGGCATTATTATAGTATAATGCGAGTTTTAATCCTTGGACGAATTAAAAGACCAGAAACGTTAGGAATAAAAGTAACTGGAGGCTACCGTTACGGCTACCATATTAGCGCAGGCCGCGGCCGATTGGCCCGATATCCCGGTTACTGATTAGTTAATTGTTAATTAGGATGCGCCCGTCGTTATTAGTAAAAGTTTTTTTAATAGGTGCTGGGCGTTAATGAAATTTTTGGCAGGTTCTCAGGTATTTTCGAAATTTGGGTATTTTTTTTTATTTAATTAGGTACTGAGTAAATCCGTCTTATTTTCGTATGTCGAAAATTGTTTTTATTTCGTATGCTTATTCGTTTTTTATTTTTACGTTATTTTGTACCGTATGTACCTTAATTATATTTGTTATTAATTCGAATAATGAAATATGGAAAACTAAATAAAATTTCATTTTTGGTAAAAATTCCAATTAATAATTATTTTTTAAAGTTTTCTTAATAATTTTGTATAGACCGATATATTTGAAAGCGAAATTGTTTTTAGGCTATTTTGTTAAAATATTTTTTGTGGCGAAAAAAATTATTTTCTCTTTTTCGAAAGTTAATTTCTTTAATTTCTTCTGATTATAGTATTTGCTTATTTGTTTTCGTACGAATTTTAGTTTTATTTTTATTGTCTGATAAAGCTATCGTAATTGTTCTAATATAAGAATTGTTTTAATATTGATTCAACCGTTATTGCGTATTTTTTTGTAAACTTTTAGAATAATTCCAAAATATTACGGCTTGGTCCACCGTAAGAGCTCCGGTATATATACAGCTGTAGGCACTAGGATGATTGCCACAATTGCGATCATTCCACCGATCTTTTGCCCTGGTGGCGTGATGGTATGGTGCAGCCATAACACAAAATTTACGTTCGCTAGTATTATTTTGATATTTTTATAATAGCTGGTATTATGAGTTAATTACGCGATTAATAATTTTTCAACTTAATTATTTTATTTGTAATTGATATAATATCGTAAATTAGTTTTTAATATTTAATTTATTTATTTTATTTATTTATCTATTTAAGGTTTAAACGTATTGGATATTTTGTGATTTAGGCCGATTTATACTAATAAACCTTGCCAAAATTTTGATATAAATATTAATGCTTTATTTAAAATAATTTCCATAAGTAATCAGTATATGATACAACTATGTTGAAAAAAATATATGCTATTTATTCGGCGTTTATATTCTTATAATATAGTAAAAAATAGGAAAACTTCTTAAATCGATCGATAATTACGAAAATATTATCGTAATATATTTTTGTCTTTAAATTTTTTAATATAGGAAATTTAATAATAAAGTCGAATATAATTAAGTATTATGGTTATTTTGCAATTAATAATAGCTATAATTTTCCGTATAGTTTATGTCGTCGTACTTTTGTTCTAGCGCAAATATTATATTGTCATATAATTTTTTATACCTTTAATTTTATTTTAAAAAAGAAATACGTACGTTAAAATTATTTTAAAGTTTTATAAATCCCTAGATATCTATGTAATTAATATTCGTATATTTTTCGTACTAAATCCTTTTAATATTTTTCTGGGATTTATATCTTATCTGTTTTTTGATTTTTTAGGAAACCGTTATTATATTGCTAGATTTTCTTGTATATATCGCAAAGTATTGCCCGAATTGTCGTAATTTATCGCGGACGTAAATATCTTTTTATAATAATATCGAAAATTATATAGCTAATTTTAAATAAATTTTTTCGAAGTTTGGTTATTTGTTTAAAGCGTTTGCTTTGTCGTTTTTTGAGCTTTTTTTGTAGATAATAACGAAGTCGAAATTCGCCAATTTTTTTACGTATTTTAATTATCGTTTTATAAGTCCCTTAATCGTAATAAATCGGGTAAGATTTTGATGATCCGTATAGACCTTAACCCGGTGCAAGTTTCTCTTTAAGAAATGCCTAAATTCTCGGAAAGCCATAATAATGGCCATAAATTCTTTATTTGGAATGCCGTAATTAAACTCGGTTTTTTTTAATTTGTACGAAAGGAATGTAATAAGGTGCAGTTTGCCTTAATTATTTCGTTATCCGATTATTGCGTTTAATGCGTAATCTGAAATATCGGTTTCTAATTTAACGAGACGGTTTGGATTGTACATGATTAGTACTGGCTCGCTGGTAATCGCATTCTTGATATCCTGAAATGCTTTTTCCGTATTTAGCGTCTATTTAAACTCTTTTCCTTTTTTCGTAAGGTTCGTTAAGAGTATAGCTATCCTCCTTGACTATCATTGGCGTCTGCTATTCTATAACTGCAGCGATTTTCTTAGGGTCTATTCTAATATGTCCTGGGGTGATAATATGTCCCAAATATTCCACTTCCCGTTTATGGAACTGACTCTTTTCCGCGTTAACAAGTAGTCTTACGTCCTATAAAGCTTAAAGAACTTTATGAACGTATCCTGCGTATGCTTCTTTTATTTCCAAGAATATAAAAATATTATCAAGATAACAAATAACGAAAATATTGAGGTATTTTCGTAGTATATGGTTTATCATCCGTTAAAAAGTTATTAATGCGTTTATAAGTCCTATTAATATAACTAAATACTTAAATAGTCCGTATTTCGTTTTGAAGGTTATTTTTATTTATATTCTTTTTTGATTTTAATAAGGTTGTATTTATTTTTAAGATCGAATATTATAAATTATTTAGCTCCGTAAAGTCGATTTTCTATTTCCGTAATTAAGGGTAATAATGTTTGATCTTTAATAGTAATATCACATAGTTGTCGATAGTTAACCATAAATCGCAATTTTTCGTTTTTTTTGGGGAGTACGAAAAATATAAGCTATTTTCCTGGTACTTTCGATAGTCGAATTTATTTTTTTTGTAACCGATTTTTTAAGTATTTTCTGAAAGTACGTAATTCGTTTTCGTTAAGATTATAAATAAGGTAAAATTTCGTTAAGGATTTTTCCATAAAAATTATTTCATAATCCTATTTGTTATATTTTAATAATTTCGTATCTAGTTTTTTTCTGAAAAGCTGCTTATATCTGTGGTATTATGGTAATATATTAGTTAAAATTTTTAACTTTTTGGGCTGTGGTTATTTTTGTGATTTTAAATCATTATTTAGTTACTTTAATTTTGCTTTAATAATAATAAGGATATGTCGTATTCTTCTTTGATGCCCGTTTTTTTTGTGTTTTATCCCTTTGGGTAATAAGGTTTCTGTCGTGTTTTTATGCCTGTATTCGTCGCCATTATCGATCGAATGTTAAGATTTTAATTTTTTTTTTCGTTTATTAATAATAAATAAAGTGAACTTTATTTGGCCAGTTTTACCGTTAATTAAAATTCCGTATTGGCGTATTTATGGTAATTTTAATATTATATCGTAATTCTCAAATTACACGATATCGAAATTAATTATTTAATATCGTTTTTAGATAAAAATCTCGAGGTAATTAATTTCGCCTATGATTTTCCTGTTATCGTAAGCGAATTCATGGGCTTTCTGCATTTGTCGTTATATAAGGTTTTAACTTATATATTTATGGCAAGTTAAGCTTATTAACTATATTTAATACAATATAATTCTCGCTTGAAATTTCGTAATTTACTATTACGGTATACTAATACATTTTAATTCGTATATTTAAAATGATAAAGTTATTAACGTTTTTTTATCGTCGTATTTAAGGCCCTTTTCGGGAATTCCTTTTAATTCCTTTAGGTTTCGTCGTTTTGCGGCTTCTTTATAGGCGACTTTTTTTTAACTTTTATTCGAATTTATCGAACCTTATTTGTATTTTTTCGTTTAGTGCGTTAAATTATTATATTTATCGTTATTACCGGCGCATTATTTCTTCGAAATTTATTAACTGTTCTTGGTTTTGTTATAATTTTTTTCTTATTGAATAATTCTTTTTTATATTTGCGATTATATCTTCTTATGCGTTATTTTAATTTTTATTTTAAAGATTTCCTATAAATTAACGTATTTCTTTTTAATAACCTTTTTTTCGTAAGGGTTTATAATAAATATTAACTGAAAATAAAAGTCTGTAATAACTTTTTAGCAATATTTTTCTATTATACGTTAAATTAATTCTTTTTCCGTTTAATAATTATATTATCTATAATAATAAAAGGGATTTTTTATCAGCATTGCCTTTTTTCGGACCAGCTTTTTTTTCGGACCAGCTTTTTTTTCGGACCAGCTTTTTTTTGGGCCAATTATTAGATATTTCTTGGGGTTATAGTTTGAAAATATCGATATTATCTTTTATCGTTTTTACTATCTCTAGTACGGTTTAAAAAATCGAATTTTTTATAATATATACGGGTGATTCGTTCGTAAATATGCTGCTTTTATTCTTCGTAATCGGAATATTTTCGTTATCCGCAATATATGATATATATTTTACTGTATCGATTAGGAGTTCAGGGATAAACTTTTTCTATTTAATTTTGATATTTGTATCATTATTTTTATAATGCGTTTTGTTATATTCGCAATATTTATTAAGCTAGTTTTCTGGCTTTTCGCATTCTTTATTAGAATTTGCGCTATAAGGAACCCGGTACGTATTTGAGCCGAAGTATATTAATAAGTTTGCTTTTATTTTTTTTTTAAATCTTTCTGGATTATCCTTTAAGTATTGGTTTTTAGTTATTTTGTCGGGGTTTCTTAAATACTTCGCAATATATTGCTTTATACCCCGTTTTGTTACAATTATAACACTTAATTTGCCTTTAGTTTTTCTTATATATAACTCCTAATTCCATAAATCCTGATTCTGTGTTATGAAAAATAATGTTACGTTAAAAAACGTTAGTATTAGCCATATATCGAGGTTTGTTATTATTTTTTTGGTACCTTTAATACGTTATGTATATTGTCGATCGTTAATTTTAACCGTTATTACGATGTAATCCGATAAATAATTAAGCCGATCGAATTTAAAAAGTTTTTCTTATTTTGTTTAGGCCCTCAAAAAAACTTAATTATTAATATTTTTTATACTTAATTTAATTTAGTTGTTAATTAAATTAACGTATTGCCGTAATTAAATGCTAATTCTTTTGATCGTAATTATTAAATTTATATTTTAGCCTTTATTTTTTTGTTTATTATTCCGAACGTTATCGTTAATATTTGTTCGAATTATTCGTAATCGCTGTAAATTTGCATTATTTTTGGGTTTCGTTTTTCGATTAACAAAGTAATATGTTTTTTATAATGGGTTTAAACCAAATAATTGCGTTTTTAATAAATTATCCGATTGCAAATTTAATCCGTATAATAAACGTAATTAATCAAATGGGAAAATACCCGACATATGTTCGGTATTAAGTTAAGAATAATTATAATTTGGTCGAGATTCCGTCGAAAAGTTTTAGTTTAAAAGATTTAAGAATTTATCTTAGTTCCTTAATAAAATTCAGCTAAATAACCTGGTTTGCTTAAAAAGGTTTTCTGGTTTCGGAAAAAAAATTTTCCTTAAGTTTTTCGTAAGCGGCTTAAAAAACGTTATAAGATTATTATTCTTTTTTTTCAGCTAAAGAATGTATTCGTTTATAATATCTAGTTGTCGAAGAATTTTTTCGCGAAAAAAGTAAGGCTTTTTTTTTTCCTTTTCGGATTTTATTTTAATGTTCGGATAATTAGAGACTTTGTAAATGGGCTATTCGAATTGTTTACGGGTAAATATAATATTAATCGATATTACTTAAAGTTTAATAATATTACTAAATAGAAATTTGTAATGTATAACGGCTTAAGGATTTAATTAATTATTAAACCTTAGTTATACGAGTTTATATTAACAGGAAAATCGTAGAAATCTAAGTAATAAATATAATAATCGTATTACGTTTCGTAATTCCAAAGGTGCTTTAGGTAACGATGTTATATTGCAAATTAAAGCTATTTAGATTATGGAAATAATAAGCGTATATATATTTTCCTTTTTTTAGCTTAATTACTTATAATTACGTAGCCGGTAATGATCATAATTATTTGGAATTATTTTTGATTATTAATAATAACCGGCTTGGCAATGATTACCGTTACTTGACCCGAGGGGTGGCTCGTATGATCCTTGTTTGACCGTTTCTTGAGGCCGGAGCTTGTTAGGTCGTAACATTTCGAGAATTCAAGTATTTCCTAAAAGGAAATTTGCATCAGGTTAAGGTTTTTACGGATTATCAAAATTTTACCCGATTTATTACGACCAGGGAATTTACCGGACGATAACTTCGTTACGCAGAAAAATTAGCGAATTTCGACTTTATTATTATTTATAAAAAAGGCTCAGAAAATAACAAAACGGATACCTTAAGTAAACGGCCAGATTTCGAAAAAGAATTGGTTAAAATTAGCCATACGATTTTCGATATTACTATAGAAGGATATTTACGCCTACGACGAATTACGACAATTCGGGTAATACCTTTCGATATATACCAGAAAATCCAGCAGTATAACGACGATCTCTCGGAAAACCAAAGAACGGATAAAATACAAATTTTAGAAAAATACCCAAAAGATTTAGTACGAAAAATATATAAACATTAATTATACGAATATCTAGAAATTCACAAAACCTTAAAACGGTTTTAACGCATATATTCCTTTTCTAAAATAAAATTAACGGTACAAATAATTATATGGCAATACGATATTTGCGCCAAAACGAAAGCGTAACGACATAAACTATATAAAAAATTACAATTATTACTAGTTGCAAAACGACCATAATATTTAATTACATTCGACTTTATTATTAAACTTTTTATATCAAAAAATCCAATTACAGGAATATATTACGATAATATTTTCGTAATCGTTAACCGATTTACGAAATTTTCTTATTTTTACCATATTACGAAAATATAAACGCCGAATAAAATATATATACTTTCTTTAGATATAATTTTAGTATATACGGATTATTAATAAAGATTATTTTTAAATAAGAGATTAATATTTGCATTTAAATTTTAACAAAGCTTTATAATGTAAATCAGCCTAAATCACAAATTATTTAACGTATTTAAACTTTAAACGGATAAATAAATAAAATGGATAAACTAAATTTTGGGAATTTATTTATGATCTTACATTAATTACGAATAAAATAATTGAGTTAAAAATTATTAATCACAAAATTAACTTATAATACCAATTTTTACGAAAATATTAAAATAATATTTACGAACGTAAACTTTAAATTTGTTTCAGGAATTTACAGAAAAATATGCGACGATAATCTAATTAATATTAAAACAATCTTTACGTCATAATAATTACCATAATTACATTAAGAAATAAAAACGGAACTAAAATTCGTACGAAATTAAATAAACAAATATTATAACTAGAAAAGGTTAAAAAAACCAACTTTTGAAAAAAGGAAAATAGTTTTTTTCATTACAAAAAACACTTAAACAAAATAACCTAGCAAAAAGCTCGATTTTAAATATATCGGTCCATACAAAATTACGAAGAAAATCTTAGAAAATAATTATTAATTAGAACTTTTATTAAATGTTAAATTTTATCTAATTTTTTATATTTCCTTATTCGAATTAATAACAGATATAATCAAAATATATATAATACCGAATAACGTAAAAATGAAAAGCGAATGAACGTGCGGGGTGGAGGGAATCCTCGGTGTATGAGAATGAAGCGGATTTACCCAATACTTAATTAAATGAAAAAAATATCCGGATATCGAAAATACCTAAAAACATATTAAAAATTTTATTGGCGCCTAGCGTCTGTTAAAAAACCTTTACCAATAACGATAGAACCACCCGAGATAATGATATTCCAGTTTATAAGATCCAAAAAAGAAAGCCCTTAGTCCACCGCATTCTAATTAATAATATTTACCTTACGTAAAACCTGAACCTTAATTATAAATTTTAATTCCAATTGCACAAAGTTATTAAAATCGTCCAAAAATTAAAGGGTAGGATTAACAAATTTCGTACCCTGGGATTGATAATGCTGGCGTTAATAACGTATACGAAAAAAACGCACAAAAGTTTCAGATAAAAACTTTTCGGCCGTTAGTTTTTCCTTTTTTAATTTTTTCAACTTTGCGATATAACGATTAATTATGGAAACGGAAATTCTTATCCCGTCGCATAAACGACCTCGACGAACATATTCTTTATAACGAAAAACCTCGTTTATTATTTGATAATTAAGCTGCCGAGCAGAACAAAAAAATACAAAGTATTACGTCAAAACTTTCGAATTTAATTAAATTAACCAAAGCAAGTTGTTATTCGGATTTGTGAAAACGACGCTTAAACATACCGGAAAACATATTGGATAAATGCAAAAAGCTTACCGAAAAAAAAAGAAAATCTTAAGGGCAAGATTTGTAAAAAGAGAAGATCGTATTATGGCCTAATAAGTTACGGTTTTCAAAAACAGCCTGTTATAACCTAACTATAAATACGCGGTAAAGTAGGTTACGTAATAAATTACCAACTTATTGGTAGTAAGCCAGTAAGCCGAATTACCAACTTACTGGTAATAATCCAGGTAGTAGAAATAAAATATATACGCTTATTATTTCTATAATTTAAATAATTTTAACTTGCAATACTTATTAATATTAATCGTTTACAATATAACAATTCGTTACCTAAGGCACCTTTAGTATTGCGAAACATAATACGATTATTATATTTATTACTTAGATTCCCACGATATTCCTGCTCACATAAACCCGTACGACTAAGGTTTAATAGTTGGTTAAACCCCTTAGCCGTCACAAATATTACGAATATTAAATTTAATTTAAATCAATCCTGTTAATAAAATAATATAATAAAATAAAATTAATTATTTTTATAATATTAATTTATTACTTTTTACGTAAATACATTTTTATTATTTATTATATAAATATCATAATGTAATTATTTTAAAATATTTTCTTAATAATTTAATACTTAATATTATTTAATTATAATTATAATAATAATTTTTTTTTTATATTTTAGGCTAAATTAAGTATTTTACACGAATATTAAATCTTCTATAGGTAATCCGTAAGTATTTTTATATTTGGAAAAATTCTTACGGATACTCGATAGGTAATGTTGAATTCCCATGGGTGACCCGTGGGTATTTTTGAATTTTAGGAAATTCTTACGGGTGACCCGTGAGAATTCCGCGCTACCCACGGCACCCCACGGGTCCGTGGGTAAAAGTGCATGGGTGGGTATTCTCGCCCTAGAGCACTCTGGAAGACTATGGTCTCTGGGAACCCAACTTTGCGTCGCTGATCAACCTAACGGTTGGCGACATGGCCCAACCCTTGCTTGGCTTGGCCGAGGAAGTATTCGACGACTTGGCAAATCGAGTCGATGCTATTTGCCACTCTGGTGCTCTCGTCGACTGGATGCGACCACTGGAAGACTACATTGGCCCTAATGTCGTTAGCACCCACGAGGTTCTGCGCCTAGCCTCGCGCGGCTGTGCCAAGGCAGTCCACCTGGTGTCCACGATCTCCACATTACCTAAGCATATGGGCCTAGACCTTACCGAGGGAGACCAAGAATACGGCTATGGAGCCTCAAAATACATTGCAGAGAGGATGATGGCAGCGGCTCGTTGGCGTGGCGCCAGGGCATCTGTCTACCGCTTACCATACGTCACTGCCTCAACAACGACTGGTTGCTTTCGGCGTGATCGCGGTGACTTCCTGCATAACTTGATTGTCGGAAGCCTTGAGATGGGAGCGTTCCCATCATTGGATGCTGATATGTCCGCGGTGCTACCCATCGATTACCTCAGTAAAACTATTGTCGCCGTGATGACACAAAACGTGCATCGAATAGGTTGGGACTTTGACTTTTTGAACACGCGTGCGCCAACCTGCGATGACTTTTTCAAGCTGATAGGTGCCGTTAGTGGCGGGAAGGAGATCGTAACCTTCAGTACGTGGAAGCAACGGGCACTGGACTATGCTACCGGACACCCGACAAGCCCACTAGCCCGCATCACTAGTGTCTTTGACAGATATACAGACGAAACCGCGGCTGGTATGTTTAAGGGTTCATCTGTTGGAAAGCACGTCTTTGGAAGCAATGATCACCCTGCGCCGTTAATGAACGAGCAGTTCATTTGCACATATCTAAACCGTATCAAGACTGTACGCATCAGTCAACTCCCTAACGGGACTTGACCGTTGCAGGCGTTAAACAGCCAGTCCTGGTGTCTCTGGAAGACCCCATAAATAAGTAATGTAGTATATTATAGCTAATTACAAGGACAATAATTTGTAGCAGATTCATAGGCAGTGATTACTTTGGTTGATATATTGGTCTGTAATCTATAGGGGTAAATACCAACTACCCCGCAACTCTTTTATGGATTTACAACATTTTTAAAAACTGTCACACTTACTAAGGAGTAGATGCACAGCTCTTGAGGGTATATTGACTTGTAGGAAGCTAGGAAGCGTTGATCCCACTTGCTGTGGGTGATCCACTGATATAGGGCTTTTGGGCTCCGATATTGCTGCCCAACAGAAAGGGGGGCCCTTTCCACGACAAAAACATAATGGCAGATTACAGGCATATAATACAAGTGGTCCCCCAGATCCCTCCTTTGCAAAGAGATCAGAAATAGAGAGATGTAAGAAAGACGGATTCTGTTTTATAAATCGTGGTGAATCTCCTGCCAGGACTGTAGTAGCTGCACCACCGCCTTGCGCCCGTTCTCTGCTGCCCATAACAACGGCGTCTTGCCATTTTTGTCTTTGGCCTCGATATCGGCGCCATTTTCAAGAAGCTGCTGTACAACAGCCCCGTGCCCGTACCATTCTGCTAACCATAGCGGCGTCCAGCCATTTTTGTCTTTGGCCTCGATATCGGCGCCTTTTTCGAGAAGCTGCCGTACAACATCCCGGTACCCGTACCCTATTGCCAGTCTAGGAATTCGGAGTTTTAACTCCGGAAAAGTGGGTCTATCCCTATTCGAGGTGGCGAAGATGGCAAAAGACTTCGTAAGACTTCCAAAGTCTTCCAAAGTCTTCCAAAGCTTTCCATTTGATTAATAATAGAAAATACTGACTAGTAATGGAATGATAAAGCTTAATAAGCCATTTTTTCACATATATATATAGCCCTGAATTTCCCCAGCTGTTGTTGGGCTTCCATAGCTGGAATGTAGTCAATTCTATCTTCTGTGACACACCTTGAGTCTCCCCCGAACGTTTTCCCATACAAATCTTTGCAGGGTAGCCTCACCTTCTATCACAATTCCTAGAGCCAGCAATAGCGGCGTCCGGCCATTTTTGCCTTTGGCCTCGACATCGGCGCCCCTTGTCGAGAAGCTGCTGTATAACAGCCCCGTGCCCGTTGTCTGCTGCTAACCATAGCGGCGTCCGGCCATAGCTATCCTTCACATCGAGGTCATATTTCCCCATAATCTCCACTACTTCTTCAAGGTCAAAGTATGCTGCTAGATGCAACCCAGTCATTCGCTTTGGGACCTCTTGACTGAAGTCCGAGTGCGTCGAGTAGCGCTTTGACGTCGGTAATGCTTGACTCGATGCTTCAACATGAGTTTGCTTCTGGAGAAAGGATAAAACATCTTGACAAGTCGAGGCAAGACGGGCATGATGTCCCCAGTTGTGACTAGCGGAATCGCGAAATGGATTCGATTCCAGGCGGTCCTCAAATACCACGTCGGTTTGCGCAAAGCCGCTTTCAAATGACTGAAATAAGAGATAGGTACTGCAGATTGCTGTAATATTAGTTTGTGCATCCGGAAACCATTTGTTCTGTGTTCGCTCAAAATATTCCTGGGTTGTATAATGGACTAGGCGGATTATGCCGGTCTCCTTGTCGACCGCCACTAATCCTGCACAGACTGAGATCATGTCTTCGATCTTTCCAAGGTTATCCATGTCAAGTTGGCGATCCCCGACTCTTACTGCAAGCGCGTGCTGAACTTCTAATATTGTGAGCGGTCGCTTTGCACAGACGATCCAAGACAAAACCTTTTTTGCGAGTGATCGAAAGCCTTCTCTCTGACTTTCGATTCTCACCATTGCATCGTCATACGCTTGAGCTAATAGTTCGATTTTCTGATCTTCTGTTAATGTCGGCTGGGCTTGCTTCTGGAGATTCTCCAACCCATTATACATTTCCCTTGGTGAAGTCTTGTCTTGAAGGGAGTCGAGGTAGAGGTGAGCTAATAGAAACCTGACAGGCGTTAGTTAAAAGATCCTCATTTTCGTAATCGGTTATACATACATCCTATCTATAGCCATTGTGATTCCAAGTTTGATTTTGTTTTGCATGTCTTGCTTCTTTGAGACAAATTTTGGGAGTTCAGACATACGGCTGTCGAGGTATATGTCTATATCTTCGTTCCTAGCAAAGATTTCAAGCGAAATACAGTGTTTGAATTCGTTCTCAATATCTGGGTTGGGTCGTGAGGTTGCGAAGATATTTGCTGTAGTCGTAGCCTGTAAGTTGAATAATGCCTGTAGGAACTTTGATCGGCACCCATCCAACACCTGGCATTCGTCAAGCGCGTCGACGATAATGAACAACTTTGAGTAAATTGCGGTTACTGTAAAGAGAACTTTCATGATCTCGTCCAGTGATGGTTTGGTTCGTTTCTGTTCGTGCTGGTCATAGAGGTCTTTCACACTCTTTGGAAGGGGAGGCTGATTTTGAGCTAATTGTTTCAGCACGCTCGCCAGTAGGTCATCAACCTTCTGCTCATCTTTCCGCCGGAAGTTACAGTATATGTACGCGATATTAACAGTTGGGTCCTTTTGAAATCGCGTGGTAAGGTCGTGTACCACGGTCGATGTGAGAATTGTCTTTCCCGTTCCAGGGATCCCTGGACAGAATAGCGTCTGCTTGCTTCTCTTGAGCTAAGTCCAGTATTTTTCAGAGTCGAGGAGCTATTGGCCAGTTCCTGGTTGTGGCCTCCTGAGGAAGTCGCTCTGTTGACGACCATAGTTAACTGGCGTGATCCAGTCGAGGAGCTCAAGATCCTCTTTTTTATTCATCTGATACTTTAGGGCTTTAACGTTTCCTTCGGTTCTGGATATAGAGGCAAGAACTATATTTCTAGTTAGAGCCATGCTTTGTTGTATTTGGAGGCTTGAAAATGACGAAGCGAGTTCTTTAATCTTCTTTTTAGCATCCACCTTATTCGGTAGAATTCGACAAAAAAGGTCTTTCGCATATGCAGCCGCCGTCATCGCCGTATACCCCTGCCATACCTTGTTTTTATGTATATCTGAATAGTCGCAGATGCCCCGGATGGCCAGGTATGGAAAATGATTTATTAGTTCTGTGGCCTCCATTTCGAAATAAAGAACCTTTTTCTCTTTTTCGAATCGATTTCGCACCGAAGCGTCCTTTATTAACTGGTTGGCCGAAGCAATGAAACCATTATAAATCGCCGTGTTATTCTCATTTTTAGTCCGTGCGACCCGGGATACCAATTTGGATGTGTCGTTACTAGTGGCAGTTGTACAGCAACCTTGATCATTATGGACAACGTCGGCTCGATATAGCCTGTCGGTACTCGTGTCTGGTCGGTTATATTTTTTTCGTTATTTCGACTTTTTCTGGAGGGTAATATCGATAGCCTCTTCCAGGTGGTGACTATCGCTCTCATACTGCGCCTTTAGTCCACTGACTGCTGTACGTAAAACGGTCGGTGGTTAGTCCAAGAACCCTGTCGTCCGGAATACCTGGTCCTGTATTGTTTTGCCGAAATCGTACTGGAACACCCCACCCTTCCCGTCAGATGGAGTGCTGACTACGATATCACCGAGGCGTATGTCATGTTTTGAATTAGGCGTACTACCACCGATGCCGACCATTAGACCAATCCTGATATTGGGAAAGCTGTGCAACATATCCCTTGCAACGCTAGCAGCAAAGGCTGTCCCATATTTTCCGTCTGGCAATACGGCAATGACGATATTGTGTTTCCTTATCTCCCCTAGGGTATAATCGTTATTATCGTTCGGCGATTGATATTCAGGCCTCCCGTGCTCCTTGTCGAGGAAAGCTCGCGCGGCAACGTACTCGGTGGTTATAGCGCAGATCCAGCCGACTGTATAGTCTCCATTTGCCAATTGCAGCTTTATAGCACCAGTCCCTGAGGACCGATCCACGCCACTCTCAGTTTTCCTTCTGTTCCCTACACTGGATATCCCTGACTCATCGTCGATGGTTCTCCTTGGCATCTCTGGGGCCTTTTGGAAGCTGTGTCACAACACTGACTTGTAGATTCTGTAGATTTTCGGTGCTCAGGTATACGCAGCCAGTTCTGGCCAGTCTTTTTGATCGGGTTCGCGGGTTTTAGAGGTAGAAGCTGAAGGGAAGAAAGCGCATCGTATAGTAAAGTCGAGAGTTTACCGGCTTGATTCAGTCCATGGGGCTGAATCGGTCAAGGTCATACTATTCTCCGTGCAAAAGTCGTAGGCAGCAGCCAGAGAGACCAACAGGCTTGTATGATAGGAGCTGGAGATGCGTTGGGTATGTTACAGTTCAGTTCGCAGCCACATTGGCGACGGTATCTCCTGATTAGCCGCAAGAAAAAAATCGGAAACCAGTAGGAAGTCGACCTCGCGGGGTCGAGAGGGGCGGTGCATTAGGCATTTCGCAGGGCATCTCGCATTCCGACGGCTGTCATGCAAGCCCTTGATGCTGTAATCCCAAATAGATCATCCTCTTGAGGAATGATGCCGGAAATCGATGAGCGGAACTGTGGATAAACTGGACCCCGAGAACGCTTGACGGGTAAGCTTAAGTGGCCTCACTTCCGCAAGTCATGCCCGGTTGAAATAAGCTTTAAAGTGGAGAAATACTTCACACTGCAGCAGATAATGAGTTAGTAATGTATGAGCGCCAAGACACGCTAAAACGCCGGTCCGGCGAGATTTGAAAATGAGAAAAGAGGAAGCTGATTTTGCCGCCCGCGTGCAGCTCCAATTTGAGGCTTGGATAGCTAAACAACCTGAATTGGGCTTGAATAAGATAAATCAGGCACTGAGAAAAGACCAGGTCAACCTTCCTAAAGTTAACAGTTAGCTATAGAATTGCGGTTTATTACATATTGTAAGTCCATCGTAGACCGATCTCGCAGGATCTTCTTTGTTAACGGCTTATAGATATCTTTATCTAGGATAAGGAAGGAACTGTCAGCTAGCAGGGGGTGCTCTAGCACCCCATATACGGAAGATTCCCTCTGATCGGAACATATATGTTCCGGGACTAGATCACCTTAAAATACAGTACGCGTTCTAGAGCACCTATAACTAGTTATAAATACACATATAACTAATATCTCTTATATCTAATAATTAAAAATCTTATTCTTTTAATTAAGACATATATTAATTAATTAGCTATTACTAAAACTATATAAGCTATATATCAATTGTAATAATCGAAATACGCTAATAATAATAATAACGACCGTATCGTTAACGTCCTCCGTTATTTATAAAGAACCCAAGGACTGGGATCGCTTCAAAAGCGAATTCTAATTTAAAGCATATACGTTCGATATTTGGGATTATATCGATTCTAATTAAAACTGTGACGGCTAGGAGGTTTAACCAACTATTAAACCTTAGTCGTACGGGTTTATGTTGGCAGGAGTATCGTGGGAATCTGAGTAATAAATACAGTAATCGTATTACGTCTCGTAATTCCAAAGGTGCTTTGGGTAACGATGTTATATTGCAAACTGAAACTATCTAAACTATGGAAATAATAAGCGTATATATCTTTGTCTTGGCTTAAGGTGTTTACCACGGCTTAACGACACTTTTCTGGTTAAGTCCTTTTAAGCCTCTTTAAGCCCCCTCTGGTGCTTATCCGGCTTAAATCACTTTAACTAATTAAAGCCTTAAAGCTCTTTAAGCCAGTTACGTAATTTCTTAGCTGGGTCGGGGTTTGGCTTCTTAAAATCCCGACCGTTTTCAAAAACTAAAACTGTTAGATTATAATACGATCTCTCTTTTTCCAAGATCTTTATTCTTAAAAATTAAATTATTCGTTTATTAATTTTTGGTAAGTAATCTTTCTTTTTTCATATTTATTATGTCGGGTCGTATTGAAAAATCCAGGTTTCGTAAACGTATTAATGCTTTAGTTTTTTTAAAATGGATTAACCCTTTTGGTTTTATTATATTTTCGAACATTTTTTATTCCCGCTGCAAATTTAAAAACAAAATTTGTAAGGCTTATCGCAATTTAAGAAAATGTGCCTTTTGCACCGTTTACGGAAATCCCTATAATTTTTTTGGGTTTTCCGAATTGAAATACCGGAAATTAGTTATTAAAGAGGACCGTTTGGAATTAAAAGAACGTATTATCGAAAAGGAATTTTTAAAGGTTTAATAATATTTTAACGAATTATTTAATTGCTTAAATCATTTGCGAAAAAAAAAAGAATTTTTTTTCGTTAACGAGGAATTAAAATACTTCGCCGCGGTATTCAAGGTACGGAAACGATAAAAAAATTCGAACGTCTTAAAAAAGAACAAAAACAGCTAGAAGCCGCCGTTACGGCTACCTCGTTAACACAGGCCGCGGCCGATTAGCCCGATATTCCGGCTACTAACTAATTAATTATTAACTAGAACGTACCTATCGTTACTAATGAAAATTTTTTAATAAGCGTTAAGCGTTAATAAGGTTCTTAACGGGTTTTCATATATTTTCGGAATTTGGATATTTTTTCAATTTAATTAAATATTAAATAAACCCGTTTTATGTTCGTATATCAAATATTTTTTTTATTTCGTACGTTTATTTGTTTTTTATCTTTATATCGTTTTATGCCGTATGCATTTTGTTTATATCTGCCGTTAACTTAAATAAAACAACATAAAAAATTAAATAAAATTTAACTTTTGGTAAAAGTTTCAATTAATAATTATTTTCTGAGATTTTCTTAATAATTTTATATAAACGGATATATTTAAAATGGAATCCTTTACTAGGTTTTTTTGTTTAAATAATTTTGGTAACGAAAAAAACCATTTCTCCTTTTTCGAAAGTTAATCTTTTTAACCTTTTCTGGTTATAATATTTGCTTATTTAATTTCGTACAAATTTTAATTCTATCTTTATTTCTTAATGCAGTTATTATAGCTGTTTTAACGTAAAAATTATTTTAATATTAATTGGACCGTCGTCGTATATTTTTTTTGTAAACTTTTGAAATAAAATTAAAATTTGCGTTCGCTAATATTATTTTAATATTTTGGTAATAATTAATATTATAAATTAATTATGCAATTAACAATTTCTTAACCTAATTATTTTATTCGTACTTAATATAATATCGTATGTAAGTTTTTAAGGTTTAATTTATCCATTCCGTTTATTTATTTATTTAAGGTTTAAATACGTTAAATAACTTATGGTTTAAGCCGATTTATGCCATAAAACTTTGCCAAAAATTAAATACGAAAATGAATTCTTTATTTGATATAATTTATATTAATAATTTATATATGCTAAAAATATATTTAAAAAATATATATTAATTATTTCGCGTGGATGTTTTCGTAATATAGTAAAAAATAAAATAATTTCGTAAATCTGTCGACGATTACGAAAATGGTATCGTAATACATTTTCGTAACTGGATTTTTTAATATAAAAAGCTTAATAATAAAATTGAATATAACTAAATACTATAATCGCTTTGCGATTAATAATAGGTGTAATTTTCCGTATGGCTTATATCGTTAAGTCTTTATTTTAGCGCAAATATTATATTGCCGTATAACTTTTTGTACCGTTAATTTTATTTTAGGAAGAAAATATATACGTTAACGTCGTTCTAGAGTTTTGTAGATTCCTAGATATCCATATAACTGATATTCGTATATTTTTCTGGAACTTATATTTTGTCCGTTTTTTGGTTTTCTGGTAAATTATTATTATACTGCTGGATCTTTTAATATATATATAAAGGTATTACCCGAATTATTATAATCTGTTATAGGCGTAAAAGGTTTTTTATAGTAATATTAAAAATTATGTAACTAATTTTAACTAATTTCTTTTCGAAATTTAATCCTTTATTTAAAATATTTGCTTTACCGTTTTTGAATTTTTTTTATAAATAATAACGAAATCGAAATTAGCCAATTCTTTTACGTATCGAAATTATCGTCCTGTAAGTTTTCTAGTCGTAATAAATCAGGTAAAATTTTGATAATCTGTATAAACCTTAATTTAGTACAAATATCCTTTTAGGAAATACTTAAATTCTGGAAATATTATAACGAGAACCATAAATTCCTTATTTGGAAAACCGTAATTAAACTTAATTTTTTTTAATTTGTACGAAAAAAATGCAATAAGGTGTAATTTACCTTAATTATTTCGTTATCCGATTATTACGCTTAATACGTAATCCGAAATATCGGTTTTTAATTTAACGGGGCGGTTTAAATCGTATATAATTAATTCTGGTTTGCTAATAATCGTATCCTTAATATCCTAAAATGCTTTTTCCGTATCTGGCGTTTATTTAAATTCTTTTTTTTCTTTTTTGTAAAATTCGGTAAAAATATAGTTATCTTATTAAAATTTCGAATAAACTTTTTGTAATAATTAACGAATTTAAAAAATGCCTATACTTCCTTAATTATCGTTAACGTTTACCATTTTGTAATTGCAGCGATCTTTTTATGGTCCATTCTGATATGCTCTAAGGTAATAATATATCCCAGATATTCCATTTCTTATATATGGAACTAACTTTTTTCTACCTTAACGAATAATTTTACATCCTGTAAAACTTAAAAAATCTTATAAACGTATTTTACGTATACTTTTTCTGTTTTTAAAAAAATAAAAATATTGTTAAAATAGCAAATAACGAAAACATCAAGGTATTTTCGTAATACGTAATTGACTATTTGTTAAAACGTTATTAATACGTTCGTAAATCTTATTAATGTACTTAAATACTTAAATAATTTATATTTTGTCCTGAAAATTATTTTCTATTCGGATCCTTTTTAATTAAAATAAGGTTATATTTATTTTTATGATCGAATATTATAAATTATTTAATTCCATGTAATCGGTCTTTTATTTCTGTAATTAAGGGTAATAATATTTAATCTTTAATAATAATATCGTTAGGTATCGTTAATTAATTATAAATCGTAATTTGCCGTTCTTTTTAACTATAAAAAACATAAGGTATTCCGTTAATAATTTCGAAAATTAAATCTATCTTTTCTATAGTCGATCTTTTAGGTATTCTTTGAAAGTACGTAATTCGTTTCCGCTAAGGTTATAAATAAGGTAAAACTTCGTCAAAAATTCTTTTTTAAAAACTATTTTATTATCTTATTCGCTATATTCTGGTAAATTAGTATTAATTTTCTTTTTAAAGAACTACTTATATTTATAATATTATAATCGCATATTAGTTAAATTTTTAAATTTTTTAAATTATTATTCTTATTATTGTAAATCGTTATTCGATTACTTTAATTTTGCTTTGATAATAATAACGAAATATCGTATTTTTTAATGCTCGTTTTCTTTTTTATATCTTATTTCTTTATGTAATAAGGTTTTTGTTATATCTTTATACCTATATTCGTTATTAATGTTAATCGAATATTAAAATCTTAATTTTTCTTTTTTTCGTTTATTAATAAGAAATAAAATAAATTTTATCTAGTTAGTTCCGCCGTTAATCAAAATTCCGTACTGGTGTATCCATAATAATCCTAAGATTATATCGTAATACCCAAATAAAACGATATCGAAATTAACTGTTTGGTATCGTTTTTTAACAAAAATCTCGAAATAATTAATTTCGCATATAATTCTTCCGTTATCGTAAGCAAATTCCTAACTTTCGGCATTCGTCGTTATATAGAGTTCTAACTTATATCTCCATAATAATTTAAACTTATTAACCATATCTGGTATAATGTAATTTCCGCTTAAAATTCCGCAATTTACCATTACGGTATATTAATACGTTCCGATTTATATATCCAAAGTAATAAAGTTATTAACGTTTTTTATCGTTACGTTTAAATCCTTTTTTGGGAATTTCCTTTAATTTCTTTAAGTTTCGTTATTTTGCGGCTTTTTTATATGTAATTTCTTTTAACTTTTAATCAAATTTATTAACCTTTATTTATGTTTTTTTATTTAGCGCATTAAGCTGCTATATCTGTTATTATTGCCGGCGTACTGTTCTTTTAAACCGTATTAATTATTCTTAATTTTACTATAATTCTTTTTTATTGAATAAATTATTTCTTTATATTAGCGATTGCATTTCATTATGCGTTATCCTAATTATTGTCCTAACGGTTTCTTATAAATTAACGTATTTTTTCCTTAATAACCTTTTTTTTAGGGATTCGCAATAAATTCCAATTAAAAATAAAAATCTGTAATAATTTTTTGGTAGTACCTTTGTACTATGCGTCAAATTAATTCCTTCTCAGTTTAATAATTATATTATTTATAAGAATAAAAAGGGTTTTCCTATAGGTATTATTTTTTTTCGGGCTAACTTTTTGCTTCGGCCAGGTGCTGGATATTTCTTAAAGCTATAATTCGAAATTGTCGGTACTATTATTCATTATTTTTATTATTTCCGGTACGACTTGGAAAATCGAATCCCTTATAATATATACAGGGAATTCGTTTATAGATATATTACTTTTATTTTTCGTAATTGGGATATTTTCGTCGTCGATAGTATATAGCGTACATTTTGCCGTATCGATCAAGGATTTTAGAACAAACTTTTTTTGTCCAGTTTTAATATTTGCGTAATTATCCTTATAATGTTTTTTGTTATGTTCGTAATACTTATTAAGCTAACTTTCTGGCTTTTTGCATTTTTCGTCAAATTTCTTATCGTAATAATCCTTATTAAATCTTTTGTAATAAACTTAATACATATTTGGCTTAAATTATATTAATAACTTTGCCGTTATTTCCTTAATTATTCCTAGATTATCCTTCCGGTATAAGTATCCAGTTATTTTACCGTAACTTCTTGAGTTTTCTATATTTATAAACCTTATGTCCCATTTTGTTGTAATTAAAGTATTTAATCTGGCTCCAATCTTATTTATAAGTAACGCTAAATTCCATAAATCCTGGCGCCGTTTTATAAAAAGTTAAAGGTATATTTCGTTTTTTCCTTTAATTAAACTTATTATATTTTAAACATAAGGCGTATTATCCTTTTTTTTTATTTTTCAAACTATCGATTATCGATTTTAATTATTTTTGCAATATACTGGTCCAAAGTAATTAATCGTTTAATCCAAATAATTTTATTTTTCATATCATTCTTTAGCCCTTTATAAAATATATCAATAAGAACGTCGGCATTATTATTTCCATATTTTGCTTTAGCCGCAAAATATTTGAATATTACGGCATACTTAAATATAAATCTTTTTTATCGAAATTACAAAACTTATTAAGCCGTAAATCATTTTTTATCCGGATTGCCAAAATTATTACGCATTTTATTTTCGAAATTAATTTAAAATAAAAAAATTTTATTAATAAAATTCTCCTTATCCGATTTTTCTATTTCTAGGAAATTTCTTATAATAAGCTTAAATTAATTAACCGTATTTTCCGTTAAATATATTTTTATTACTAAAATTATATCCGCGGGATTATTAAGCTTTAAAATATAAAAGTAAAATTGTACTTAAGTTAAAAAGGCTTGAAAGTTGTTTTTTCTATCGTAAAGTTCCGGCTTTTTGGGCTTTATACGGGCGAAAAAAATTTAGGTAAATGGCGTAACTCTAAATTATCGAATTTCTTTTTCCAGTTTCCGAATTCGAATTTAAAATTGCTAAATAAGGGTTTTCTAAACGTTAATCGACATTTTAACAATATTAAATATTACTTAGAATTTAACGGTACTATTAAATAAAAACTTATAACGTATAACGGCTAAAAGGTTTAACCAACTATTAAATCTTAGTCGTATGGGTTTATATTAATAGGAATATCGTAGGAATCTAAGTAATAAATATAGTAATCGTATTACGTCTCGTAATTCCAAAGGTGCTTTAGGTAACGATATTATATTATAAACTAAAGTTATCTAAATTATAGAAATAATAAACGTATATATCTTTATTCTGGCTCAAGGTGCCTACCATGGCTTAACGACACTTTTCTGGTTAAGTCCCCTTAAGCCCCTTTAAGCCCCCTTTGGTGCTTATCCGGCTTAAGCCACTTTGACCAATCAGAGCCTTGGAGCTCTTTGAGCCAGTTACGTGACTTCTTGGCTGGGTCGGGGTCTGGCTCCTTAGGATCCCGACCGTTTTCAGAAGCCAAGACCGTTAGGTCATAATAAAAACCTTTAATAACCTGTTAAACCTATAAAACCTAATATAGCTTCCTACTTAAAAAGACGAATCCGTCATATAATACGAATTAATAACTCAAACGGTTTCTCGTCCATATTTACATCCTTTAGAAAAACTATCGAAAAAATCAATTATACCAATTACCTAATAAATACTCTTAAGAAAACGACCGAAAACAGATAAACCTATAATTAGGACTTTACAACGTATAATTACGAAAATCGGAAATACGATATCTTCCGTAAAAATATTAACGACTTAACGAAATAAGTCTTAAAATCGGTATTTCTAGTAATTAAAAAACCAGCCTTTTTTCAGAAAAGAACTTACGAAAATAATATGCCAACCTAGACGAATTCGGCAAGGTATACGATAGCAAACTCTTAATTAATACCTAACGGAAATACCGCAAAATATTAAAGCAAATTTCGATATCTGGCAAAAAATTAGATAACTAAATAGTAAAATAACATAATATTATAGCCTTAAAATAACGACATAATTGTTACGGGCCAAGGGCCCTAGTGGAGGGATTAGCGTAACGCTAATCCCGTGGCTCCCGTATATATATAACTAGCTGCTCCTACGTATTTTCTTTGCTGTTCCCTAGATTTCTCAATAGATCTGTTATGGCCCATATCTTTAGCTATTGCGTATGCAGCCCCTTACATATTGAGAAATCTCCTTTTTTGCAAACGGTCCGTTGCCGTAAGAAGTACGCCAACGTTACGTACCCGTTATTTGTACGTAATTTATTTGCTATAGATACCGAGGAACCGTACCGTTAGGTTTTACGAACCGTTTGCGAATTATAAGGCCGTAAAAATGATAATGCCTAGAAGTTCGAAATAAATAAGAAATTATTCGTTAATAAAAAGGCGATCGGCAAAAATCGTACGTAATTTTTTTATATTTAAGGAATTTTTAACCGTTAATTTCAATAATCGACGTTTTTACCATATATGCAAAAAGCCTTAAAAAAACCGAACCTTTAAGCCTTTTTAAATTATATCGCCGTTATTTTGGAAAAATTTAATAAGAAATAAAAAATTAATTAACGTTTAATCAAATTATATTAACGTAACGTTTAAACGGCGTCCGAATACGTTCCTATATTCGAAAATATTTTTTCCCAAATTAAAAAAAATAAATAGCCGAATAAAGTTAAAATTTTCCTATTAATTTCGGGCCTTAACGCCGAAACGAAAAAGTAATTAGATTACGAAAAATAGCCTAATATTCGGAAAAAGTTCGCGTAATTTTTTCGCCGTTCGGAAATATTGTTTTTAATGGCCCTTATTTCGGTACGTTTGTACGTAATAATATTTTAATTAAAAGGCAATATTATAAAAAAATATAAAAATCGGTACGTTAACCGTTAATTATTAACGTAAATGTCGTTGGCGAACGGAAAAACGTTATTTAGAATATAGCGAAACGGGATATTTTCGGAAGAATTATCTTAAAAGGAAGAAAGTCGCCGTCCGACATATTAGCATTAATAAGGCTCTAAAAGTTCTGTCGTTATTTAAACGACAAAAAATAACTGCGGAAACGTTTAACAAAATTTAAAAAAACCTAAATAAGTTTAACGCTTACGAAACGTTAAAAAATTAGCAAAAAAAAAACTTTAGGGAAAATAATACGAAGATATAAAGTTAGTAACGCGCAGTACGCCAAAAACGTACGGACTTAAAGTATGTAACGTGGTTTCCCCGTAACCGTCGGAAAATTTCTTAAATTAGGATTTGCGAATATCGCCGCCTTAAAATAAAGTCCTTAAAAGGGTGCTATAAATAAACGTATGCCGCGTAACGGGAAAAAGCGAGAATTGGATTTAAAAGGGGAGGTTATGTCACGGGCTAAAGGCCTTAGTGGAAGGATTAGCGTAACGCTAATCCCATGGCTCCCGTATATATATAGCTAGTTGCTCTTACGCATCTTTTTTGCTGTTCCCTAGATTTCTCAATAGACCTGTTGTGGTCTATATCCTTAGTTACTGCGTATGCAGCCCCTTATAATAATATTCTAAAAACGAAAATAACGATTATATAAGTTAAGAATTTATATATAGCATTAATACTTTTAATTAAAATATAAACTACCATTTTTCAAATAATAAAAAAGGCCGAAATTAATAACGGTACGATTAATTTCTAAAAAACGGCTGTTAATTTTTTTAAATTATTAGGTTATAGCTTATTCTATATTTATATTATAAAACATTAAAGCAAAGTTTTTAACGTTTTACGGAATATCTGCAAATTCCCTTAATTAGGACAATTTTAATTAAGAAAATTCTAAGAATATTAACCTTTAACCGCAAGAAAAAACCTTAAGCCGTAAACCGAAACGAAATAACCGTAAAAGTTCTTATACGGACCGAAGTAATAATAAACGAAAATATTAAAAATTAGATATATAAGATACCCGTTATAAAGCGTACTTAATTAATTATTATTATGTATTTCTTAAGAAAACTTTAGAAAGTCTTTATTTTAACGACAAAATAGTAATATATATTCAAAAACGTATCTCCGATAATTAATTTCTAAAGGAAAAAATCGATAGCTTGTCGAAAACTATAAAAAAACTTATTGCATAAAAAATAAATTAATTTCCAAAGGAGATACGATAAATATTGACATATTTTTAATTATTAATTAACATAATATCATAAATACCTTATTTTACCCATTAAAGAATTTAACCATTTTCGATGTAAAGTTTACAATATATATTTTGAATTTAATTAGCAAATTTTTAAAATTTAAATTTACTATATAAAGTAATAGGATATACGCAGGTAATAATTTTATCCCGATTAAAAGGTACGAAAAAATTAATATAATTTTTCGAAACCTTAGCGGTACGAAAACGTTACGTTTATACGACGTGGCCTATTACAAAAGGTTCGTAGGCAATTTGGTATTATTCCGGCAATTCCGAAAAAAAAGATATTAGTAAAATAAGAAAAGTATTAATAATTTCATTCGAAACAAATATAATTAAAAAATTATTATATTAATAAATAAATTTAATTAATTCCTGATTAAAAATATTAACGTAATAATACTTTATAAACCTTTGGTAATTTATAAATAAAATAATAATTAAAAAATAACAAAATTATTACGGACCGTTAACGGTACTATATAACACTTAAAATTAAGCCATTTAAGTTCCGAAATAATTATTTAATTATAATCCCATACAAAAGGAATCCAACTAAAAAATCCTATAATAATCGAATACCAAATATGTAACAAAGCGAAAATTAAAAAATTAATACGCCGCGAACCAAAAAAGGGAATATCTCGATTAAGACAAAAAATCGCTATCGATTTTATAAGTTTTTAAAAAAAACCCTGAAAAATATAAATGCGTTATATTTGCTACCGAAGGATGCTTAGGTTTTATTTAGGATATTTATCTGAAAAATCGAAAATGGGGTATATTAATTATAACATTTCGCTATTTCTTAAAAATTTTAAAAAACCAAAATAAACTTTTTCTACAAACATTTAAATACGATATCGAAATTCTAAAAAATTACCAACTTGAAAATATACTCCAATTATTTCCTTTTAATATTAAACTTAAACTCTTAATACTATATACCTAGGTTTAAAACGGAAATGCAAAATGTTTAAAAGATATAATCCAAAAAAGTAGTTACGATACGAAATAACGTTAAGTTACCTTTATTCCTATTCGTATAGATCCTTAAAACAATAATATATTTATATAACCGTACTTTTAATTACGTATTTTTTTGATAAAACCTATACGAAATTTATTATATTTTCCTGGTATATAAAAACGGCATTATAATACTTAATTAAAATTCTTAACAAATTTACTTACGAATATACAGCTATATGGCTTACATTATAACAATTACCGCTATAAAAAAAGTAAAGATTTTAAAAGCTAAATCTCAAAACTAAAATTAATTATTTCGTTAATTATCAATTTACAAATATTTACGAAATCCGAAACTTATTAATTAATAAAGTTATTGTTATTCGAAATATATAATTTAAAAAAAACGAGCTTTTGTATATTATAAAAAAGAATTACAAAAGTTATTCCGACAAATAAAAATACCTAATTAAAACGATAACTATTTAATCTATATATAAAAAGAATCCAAGTAAAATAATTTAATTCCCCGCTAAATAGAAAAAATGGCTCCAGAAAAATACTAACGTAAAATACGTACGGAATAAGGAAAAATAAACATATTTGCAAAAAATTAATTATCCCTATATAACAGTTATATTCGAACTATTTCCGTCCCCTAGACCATTACCGCCACCAGCGTTTACCTTAATAATTATTATAATCATTACGGTGTCGAAAAAAATAAAAATAGCACTAAATTCCCTGCATACTATTGTGAGAATACAGCCCCTATAAGGATAAGGCTGGTAGCCGACCAGCCACCGATCAGCCACCGACCCACTCACTAGTATAAATCCACCATCTGGCAGCTAATGGGAAACGCCAGATGGAAGTAACCTAATACATTCACTTCTTGGAATCTGCTCTACGACTGGTCGGAGATCACCTCACCCAGCTTACAGCTGTCCATTATCTTACAACTATTTAACCCAAAATGACGGTAAAAAACGAAAATACCTCACGGGTCATAAACGTAAGCTCCTTGTATATTCCGTATTAAAAAATTATTATCCGAAACAAATATAAAATATAAAAAAGTGCATTTAATATAAAACGTTTAACCCCCTTTATAAGTACGTACAATAACCGGCCGGTAAACTGCAAAACTTTTAAAAAATTAATTACCCGAAATACGCGCCACCTTAATCAAAAAAATAATAATACCTTAATATACAAAAAGGTATTTAAATTACAAAACCGGGTACATAAGCGTAATTTACCGTTATTACCGCAAAACTACAAAAAGCTAAAAATATACTTATTAAAATAATGTTCCATAAAACCGAAAAAGCTTTTTACAAAGCTATAAAAAAATACGATCCTGGAAAGCCGTTGATTAGTGTTTTGCTAAAAAAACGGGGTTTAGAGTGTGTATGAGTGTATATTTATAAATTCAATAACTATAATTAATTCTAAAAATACAAAACCGGTTTTATCGTACGAAACGATTAATAGCTTAAAGCCGTTTAAAATAATATATATGTAATTATTTTTGTTAAAAATCGTTTTAAACTTTAATTACAATTTCGATTAAATTTAACTTAAATCTTAAGTAATATAACGTTATAAACGCTTTTAAAATATTCGTAACGTAATAGAATTTTTCTAATTAAAAAGACATTATATAAATTAAGAGAAATATCTTTATTATAATAAAAAAACTTTATTAAAACATTTAAAAAATTAGGATTTAGCCCCGTTTTTTTACGAACCTTATTATTTTATGTATTAGAAAATATTTATTTTCGTTTTTATGAACAATATTTTTATAGTATATGGCTAAAAAAAATTAAAACCTCGTCGATCAGTTAATCCAACAAATACAAAAACGGTATACCTTAATAAGGGGTAAAAACTTACAATAATTTCTCGGCATCAAATTAATCAAAAACTAACTTAATAAAAAAAATTGAATTCTTTTAATCCGACTTTATAAATAAATTAATTAATCTAATATTCAAAAAGAATTAAATAATTTTCCAAAAACATCTATAATTAATATTAAATTATTATCAAATTTTAAAGTAGCTTATTTAAACTTTATTAACAAGTACTTAAAAAATATCGGTTTTATTTTTTTCGTAATAATTAATACGTAATCCGATATATCCTTTACGGTATTCCGATTTGCCCGATTTAACCTAAACCTGAATAACGCATATCATAAAACTACTAACCAAATCATATTATACCTAATTAAAATCAAAACATTAACGTTATAATTTAAGGGTAAAAATTTATTAAATATTCAAAACGACGCCTTTTTCGCAAATAATACGATCGATTGAAAAAGCTTTTAAACCTACGTTTTAAAATTATTCGGAAAAATAATAAAATAATAAGCGAATAAACAAAACATAATAACATTTTTATAACAAAAACAAAAATATTATTCCTTACCTAAATTACAAACAAAATCTTATTTAACTTTCATTTAATTAGAATATTAAAAATTACTTTAGATATAAAATCATTAAAAATATAGTACAATAATTAATAAATTATACAGTTTATTAACGCCGATATTCCTCTATTAATAACGATATTACGGTATATAAATATATATAACCATTAATTATAATAAATTATAAAAAAGGACTTAATCAAAAAGGATTATATATTTACGAATAATATATTAATTAACAGTTTAACGAAAACCTTATGACGTAAACCCTTTAAGCATTTTAGAAAATAACTAAAATTAATATATATTACGGAAACTTTCAATTAACAAAAAAACGTCCTATAAAGATTTCCAAAAGAATTAACTAATTAAAAAGATTCAATCGCTAAAGGAAAAATAAAATAAATAATTATGGGTCTAGGAATTATAACAATTAACATTGTAAATGCTTTAAGGTATTAAAGGGATATATCAGTTAGCAAAGGGTGCTCTAATACCCCATATACGGAAAATTCCCTCTGATCGAAATATATATATTCCGGGACTAGATCATCTTAAAGTCCAATGCGCATTTTAGAGCACCTTCAACTAGTCATAAATACACACACAACTAATGTCCCTTATATCTGACAGGAACCGCTCACCGAAAACTACCCACGGCCCACGGGTACCCGCGGGTAATGCTAAGGACCCATGGGTGACCTATAAGTTCTTGGCACAAATCAAAATTAACCGCGAGAACATAATAAGTAATATTAACGACTTATTAAGTACGTATATTTACATATTAACGAAATATATAAATTTTAAACTGTTTTAAAAAAACTAAAAAATAATTTAAAATAATTATCATGTTACAAAAATAATATATATTATTTTTTCAGCAAAGTAAATTCTTTATATTTTACTTCTTAATTAAAAATAATTTTAAACAATCATTATATATAATAACTTAACGTATTATACAAGCTCGCGACTTAAACAAGGTCGCGATTCGTTTTTTGACTTCTTATAACAACAAATCCTAATAATACAACTATAACATCTTATATTAATTTTAATTAATTGAATTATTTGTCGTTAGCCGTAATTACAGGTTTTAAACAAATATATATATTAATTAAACACTTATCGCAAACGCTACATTATTTTTTTCTTCTAATCTTTTTACGATAATGTTACGACCTAACAGGCTTTGGCCTCAGGAAACGGTCTACAGGGATAACACGGACCATCTCCTAGATCACGTAACAGATACTTAATAAAGATCTACTAAGCACAAATAATTAGCATTAAACAATTACTTAATTAAAATCTATGAAGTAAAGATAAACAATAATATTAAAATCAATATATATATATTTATTATTTCCCTATTTTAAATAGCTTTAACCTATAATATAATATTGTTATTTAAAATACCTTTAATATTTTAAAATATAATACGTTATTATATTTATTACATAACTTTTTACGATATTCCTATTAATATAAACTCGTATAATTTAAGATTTAATAATTAATTAAACCGCGTAGCCGTTATACGTTATAAAGTTTTATTTAGTAATATCGTTAAACTTTAAGCAATATCGCCGATATTATATTTATTAACAAACAGCTCAAATAACCTACCCACCAGGTCTCTAATAATCCGGATATTAGAATAAAATCCGAAAAAGAAAAACAATTTCGCCTTTTTTGCAAAGAAATTCTTTAACGCCTAGATGCTATAACCGAACGTATTATTCAGCTAAAAAAACAATAACGATCTTACGATATCTGTAACGAACCTGTCATACATCCACCTGGAGGTATGAGCAGTATCCGAATGGGGTCTTGATTTGCAGGTAACAATAGGGCGAAGAATGATTCAGTGGTCTATCTGTTAAAAAGATTTAAAGATTTTTCTCCCAATTAAAGAACAATGTAATTACCTCTGGATTAAAAGCTTAGATTGATAATTAAAGAGCGAAACTACATAAGTATTATTTATATGAAAAATCGATTTATTATATATCCTAATTCCTAAAGTGAGTATATCGTGGATTTATTGGATTTGTATAATTTGCTCCAGATTACCCAAATTACCTAGATCATTTTTAAAAGGGCTAAGATTTTTTTAACCGATATTTAACCGAGGCGATTTTATATTAAGGCTTAAAAATAAGTTTTTTTAAAATAAAAACCTTTGTTTTTATAATATTTTTTCCTTTTTCTAAGGATTTTTGTCCTAAAAATAAAAAGGATAAGTGGCCTTTTTACGTATATAATTTGGATTTTGCAGCTAATTTTAATATATTAAGTCGTATTTAAAAAAGATTTTCGTTTAAATTAACGCAATTTTCGAAATATTCGTACTGAATTAATTAAAAAGTTCGGTATTAAAGTTTTTCTTTGTTTTAATTGCGTTCGTTTTGGTAAATCCGAATATTTTTATGTTCCGGAATATTTAAGTTATAATTATTATATTTGCCGTTAACGTTCCTTTTATAATATTTTAATTATGAACTCTTTAAAGAAAATAAACGAGACGTAAAAGCGTTTGTAAAGGGAATAGCGCGTACTTGAAAACGTATTTTTGGCGTATTAAGAAATAACGGAAAAGAAAATGAAAAAATTTATTAGCCGGTTGAAACGATTACGGCTTTAATAAGACCTTTTCAAAAAAAGGGCTATAAAGATATTAAAAAAGGGTTTGGAGTTAAATTAGTTAAAAGAACGGAAAAGGGTGGAGGAAAAGTAGCGACGTATAGAAAAGGAATAAATGCGGCTTGTTTTTAAGATAAATATAATAATGGAGGTATTTAATTCTTTCGACTGGAGCGCCGTAGGGGTTAATTTGAACGGGGGGGGCCTTATCGCCCGTAACCCTGGCCGTACTGGAAACGGTCGGTTAGGATTCTGGCAGTAAAACGTTTTAATTAAGTTTATTATATTCGTTAAATAATTAAATAGTTTTTACGTATTTTCTTTATGTAAGTATTTTTTTTCTTTAATTAGGTATTGGATTTTATTTTTAATTATTCTGGAATCCAGTATTTATTCGATTTTATATTCGTTAAAACTTTTTTTAAGTTCCAGGTTTATTTTTAACGGGACGTTTTTAGGTATTAATTTAAGTAAAAAAATGTGGAAAATAAGGTATATTTTTATATTTTTAAGTAACGACAATCGGTAATTAAATTTGGAAATAATTTTTTTAACTTTAAACGGTTTAAATTTTTTAAAATCGAACTTATCGTTAGGTTTTTTTATTTTGATTTATAAAATATTTAAGGTTTCGTTTTATTTTTGGCATAATAAATAAACCTTATTTTCTTTCGTTAAAATTGGTTTTTTAATTTTTTTTGTTATAATATTAGGTTATCCATTATTAAAAGAATTGCAATTTATTTTGGAAACGGGCTTAAATTATTTTGATTTCTGTTATTAATGTTTTTGTTTTTAGGGTAATCGTAATAATTTTTAGTACCTGATTAAGCGGTTATTTAGGTCGTTTTGTTTTTGTATTATATCCGTACATAACCGTATAAGGAGATACGCCTATGTTTTCGTTAACAAATATATTATAAACGATTTGTACCAATAATAAAAATTTTACCTAATCATTTTATTAATAATTAACGTAATTTTAAAAATATTATTCCAAAATTTAATTAAATCGTTTTATTTATTTATCCGTTTAAAAGTAATATGTTATTAAAAATTTAAATTTAATACCGATTCGTTTAAAAAAATTAGTACTAAATTTTAAAGTAAAAAGCGTATTTTTGTCGGATATAATCTTTTTTAATATTTTATGTTTATCGAAATAATATTTCATAAAAATATAAGTTAATTATTTTGCCGTTACGTTTTTTTAAAAGGTAAAAAATACTTATATTTAATAAATTTATTAATAATTATCTATATTTTATTATATTCGATTTTAATAATTCAATCTTTAAATAAAGGTAAATTAATAATAAAATCCCAAGTTATAAAGTTCCATATTTTATTAGGAATATCGGTAAATTATAATAATCCGTAAGGCTTATGTCGTATTACTTTTACTTTATTACAAATATTACAATTTTAAATAATTATTTTAATTATACGGCGTAATTTTGGAAAATTATAGTTTTTTTGTAATTATTTAATAGTTTTAAAAATTCCTTAATATTTATGTAATAGATTTTTATGGAATTTCTTTATAAAATGTTCCTATTAACTTCTGAGAATATAAATTTTGCTATAATATAATAATTAATTTTTTAGTTATCCTTTTAATTGCTGAATTTTTTTTATTTTTCCGTATTATAAGAATTCCGGAAACGTATTAAACGTTTAGTAATTAGTCTTTTTACCACTTTATATAGCTATATAATGCCGTTTTTGTTATATTATAACATTTATATACTTTTTTTAGGAACCTTAAAGTTATAATTTTCTTTACGGCTAAAAATATCCGTTTGGATATTTTTTTTTATATAATATATCTTAATGTTAAATCTAAATAAAATAATTATTTATTTTTTATGTCGTTTATTGAATTTTTAAGCTTTTATAAATCGAATAAAATTTTTGTAATTAAAGTAAATATTAAAAAGTTTTCTTATTTTATTAAAATAAGGTTTTTATTTTTTAAAAATATTAATAATTATTAATAACTTTTTATTATAAATTTGATATTTAAGTTCGGCATTTCGGAATACTTTTGAATAATATGTTATTAAATATTATTTACCGTTATTTTCTTATTATTTTAAAATTATACCTAAGGCGTATTTTAAAATATTTATTTTTAAGTATTTTTTTTATTTAGGTTTGGTATCCTTATAATAAATTTATTAGTAATTATTTTCTTTAATTTTTGGAATATTTCTTTTATTTTCTTTAAGAGTTCGAATTTCTTTAACGTATTGTTTAATAATAAATTTTATTATTAACTTAATAATATCTCCGTATTTCTTAATTAAGTTACGTACATAACCCGTAAATCCTAAGATCTGGCAGATATTTATAACGGTCGCCTTATTAGGGATAGGCCAGTTTTTAATTATTTTTAATTTAAAACGTTAAATTTAAATTTGGCCGGAAATAAAAGTAAATCCCAGAAAATTTAGTTTTTACGTATGCCATATATTTTTAACTGGGTTAGCTTAAATATTGGCTTTATTTAAAGTTCTAAGTACCTACGTTATATACTTTTTATATTTCTTTAAGGTTTTTAAGTAAATAAAGATATTATTAAGGTAAACAAACATAAACTTATCTAGGAATTACCGGAAAGTAATTATAATTAAGCTTTGAAAACTGGCAAAAGCATTAATAAATCCTATCGGCATTATTTTATATTCGTAAAGTCCATATATTGTTTTAAATGCCGTTTTCTATTTTTTTCCTTTAATTATTTAAATACGGTAATACCTATTATAAAAATCGAAAGTTATAAATTATTTAATTTTGCTAACGTTTTCTTTTAAAGTATTTATAAAAGTTAAAAATATTTATTTTTACCGTAATATCGTTTAATTATTTATAATTGATTATTTTTCGGTAAATAAGGTTTTTTTTATTAAATATTTGCTTATTATTTTTAATTTTTAATATTATAAAATTAAAATATTTAATAAAGGAATTAAAAGGTTAAATAAATTTTTTTTTAAATTTAATTATATGTTTTTTCATAAAGCCTTTAATTTTTCTGGGTTTATATGGTAAATTTTGTAAAACTTAAAATAATATCTTTTTTTAATAGGTATCCGGTAATCTTATTAACGCTATAACGGTAATTCATAATTTTTTTTGTTTTTAAATAATTACTTAAATCTTTGATATTCCGGCGGTACCGTAAAAATTTAATCGGGAATTTATACTTTTTTAATAATATAACAAATTTTTCGATTATCCTTTTTTAATATTTCCGTTTCGTTTTCCCCAAAAAATATTCGTTTTTTTAAATTAATCCGTAACTTATTAAAATAAAGCTAAAATATTCCCAGAATAATGTTATGTCCGGAAATATCGGCAATATTTAGTAAAACGCGTTTTAATATCCTTAAATTTATATTAAAAATTTTTTAGTTTCCCGAAAAATTCGTCCGCTTTCATATATAAATAGGTTTTTATTTACCGTACGTAATTTGTAAAATTTTAATTTATATTTTTAAGGAATTTGATATTTTTCTATTATTACGGAAAAAAGAAAATTATTTTTTATGCCGGAATCGATTATTATTTTAAATGTTTTGTTTTTATACTAAAAAAAATCTTAATCTGGTTACGTATTCCTTTTATTACCTTATATAAAGTTTTATAAATTAGGACTTTTCGGTACTTTAATTTCGAAAACCTTTATAATTTTTTAATTTTTAATGTTATCTGGTTTAAGTAAATTTTTATTCGTAAACCTTTTTAATAACATATTTGGCGTATTAATTATTTTTGTACCGTAATTATATTTTTTGCCGTATTTATATTAATATTTTTAATTTATGTTTTTTTTTATTATATCCTTTGGTTTTATATTTTCCGAATTATAAAATTAAAAAGGTAAATTTCCGAAAAAGGTATTTTTATATTTAGGAACTTTTATTAGGTATAAAATATCGGAAAATAACATAAATATTTTTGTAATATAGCTTTTTAATTCCGTTTTAATTCGGGATATAGGTAATAGGACTTAGGGTATTCTGATTATCGTAGTATTTCCAGATATCGGCATTTGTTATTTAATATTATAAGTATTTTTTCGTTTTATTTAGGCCAAAAGTTAATATTTTTTTTAGTTTTAAAATAAATAAAATAATCGTTAAAATAGCAAATAATAAAATATAATAAATCGTAAGGGTTTACTGTTTACTTTTTTAAGTAAATAATATATTTTAGGAGCTTATAATGTTCCGGGAATCATTATCCATAATTTTTAATATCCGGTCAAAACTAACCGTTTTTTATATATATTTTATACTTCTGGGAATTAAAGTAATATTAATATCTTAATTTTATGGCTATCTTAAAAACTATTTATCCGGAATAATATTTATAAGCTTTAATCTTAAAATCCTAGCAAACGGAATAATCCTTATATTTTGGGTTATCGTTTTAAATTTAAGTAATTATGGCAATAATGAATTCTGGCTTAAAGGAAATCGAATTAACTTTTTTCTTTTCCTTTTTTGCCTTATTATCGGTTTTTTATTTAACCGCTTTAATTTTTTTTTGAAGTTAAAAAATCCCTTTTTTTTTAAAATTCTTTTTGGCGGGGGAATAATATTCATTTTTAAAATGGCCCTTTTTGCCACAATTAAAATACTTTATTTTAAACTTATTTTTCTTAGGTTTTTTCGAAACGGAATTCGTTTTCTTCTAAGGTTTACCTTTATCCTTCTTATTTTGGCTTTTTAAGCCCTTATCGTTACCTCGTTTGCCGGTTCTTTTTTTTAAGGTACCGATTAAAAATGCGTCGGTCGGCGATAATAATCTTATTTATATATTTTGTAAAAGATTTATCCTTTAGTTTCTTATATATTTTATTCTTAACCAAAAGTTTTAAACTGTTATAATAAAGGTAAAATAATACGTTTTTTAATAAATTTAAAATAACGGCCAAGTAATTAAATTTAATTATGTACTTAGCGGTTAACTTAATTTAATAAAAAAAATAAAACTGCTTAATTACGTCCTATTTTTTATCGGGATTTCCGAATAAGGCGCGTATTTTTTTTTCAAATTTTTATAATTATTAAAAATATAATTAATAAAATCCGAAACCTTTTTTAGATATTTTTTAAGGTAATCCGTTAAAATAAATTTAAATTAATTGCGGATTTTTCCGATAAATAATTATCAAATAACCATTATTTTCTGATATTTTTTAATGAGGTATTTTTATAAAACTTAAAATAAAATTTAGCCTGAACCAAAAATCCGTTAAGGTCCTTTAATCCGTCATAAAGTTTAAGTAAAATTAGCTTATAACTTTTAATATTTAGCATCCCGTAATAATTAAGAGGTAAAATAATTTTTTCTTATATTTAGTTCGTATCGAATAATGGTAAAATTAACGCTTTTCGTCCTGGATCTATCGAAAGGGGTCGGTAATCAGCTTTTTGGTTTCGCCTTTTGGCCGAACTCAACTAAGGGAAAATTGGTTTTTTTCTCTTAATAAACCGAATATTTTCTTCTTTTAGGGTTCGAATTTCTGCCGTTAGGGCGTTTAACTTTTCTTTCGCAGTATGTTCCTTTTTCTGGCTTCCTGCTCTATATTCTTTTTTTTTTTAACTTTTTTCCGTTCCGGTTCCTTTTCTTAAACCTTAATCGTATTTTAAGGAATTAAGGATAATTATTATTACGGTTGGAAAAAAAGATTTTTTTTAAAATCGAATAATAAGGGGTATTATGTTATTAATTAATTAAAAAATTTCCTTAATAAAAGGTAAATTTTTAAATTTTATTAATAATACTTTATTAACTAATAACAAAAATCGGATATATTATTTATTTTTTAAACGTTATGTTATATTATTATTTATATTAAGTTTAAAACAACTTATATCCTAATTAGGCGGTAAATGATTCGTTAGTTATTAATTAAGAAATTATTGAAATATATCAAACTTATTATATATTTACTTAGAAATATAAGTAATATCCGAATAAGGTTTTAATTTATAAATAATAATAAGGCGAAAAATAATTTAATAATTTATCCATTAAAAAAATTTAAAAATTTTTCTTTTAATTAAAAAATAGTATAATTACCTTTGGATTAAAAGCTTAAATTAATAACTAAGGAGCGAAACTAAATAAGTATTATTTATATAAAAAACCGATTTATTATATATTTTAATTCCTAAAATAAGTATATCATAAATCTGTTAAGTTTATATAATTTATTCCAGATTACCCAGATTACCTAGATCATTTTCAAAAGGGCCAAGATTCCCTTGGCCGATATTTAACCGAGGCGACCTCGCGTTAGGCCTCAAAAGTAGGTCCTCCCAAAACAAGAACCCTTGTTCTTGTAACAATATCCCTTTAAGCCGCCTATAAAAAACTTAAGGAAAAAAAGAAAGACTCCTAAAACTAAAAAAAATTCTCTCGAACAAACCAGGTTATTTAGCTAAATTCCACTAAGAAACCAGAAAAAATCCTTAACCTTTCCAAATCAAAACTATTTAACGAAACCTTAACTAAGTTACAACTATTTTTAACTTAATACCGAACATACTGCGGGTATTTTCTCATTCGACTAATTACGCCTATTATATAAATCGAGTTCGCAATCGAACGATTTATCGAAAATACGGCTATTTGATTCGAACCCGCTATAAGAAAACATATTACCTTGTTAATCGAAAATCGAAATCCGGAAATAATACGAATTTATAACAAAAAAGATTAATATTTAATTACGGTAATACGTTAATTAAATTAGCCGCTACACTAAATTAAAGACAAAAAGTATTAATAATCAAATCTTTCGATAACCTAAAAAAGAAAATACAATTTCTTTTTAAATTTCATCGGCCTAATTATTTGTCGAATAATATCATAATAATAATCAAAATTAACGATTAATAATACGCTTAAAGCACTGAAGGTACCAAAGAAAAAAACATAATAACAAACCCCGATATACGGCCAATACCAATATTTTTCGACGCAATAACATTTTTTACAATACGGAACTAGGACCTATAAAATTAAAAGTTATTTACAGGAAAAGCTAAAGCCAAATCATATATTTCAATTGTAACAAAATAGGACGTAAGGCAGTATAATACAAGATACCCAAAAAACTTCATCAAAACAACTGGAAACCTATATCTAAGAAACAGCCCAAAAATTAGAAAAACGAAAACAAACCTATTAACATAATTCAGCCTAAGTATATACCGAGTCCTCTATAACGAAAAATTTAACAAAAAAATACGAGAAATCGAAAAACTGGCTTAACAAACATTATAAGCATAATAAACAGCATTATAAGAATATTTACGTAAATATTAAGATTAAACCAAAAACATTTATTCCGAAACTTTCAATCGATACGGCAGAATATACGCTACATATTGTCGACGACGAGAATATCTCGATTATCAAAAATAAAAATAACATATTTACGGACGGATTATCTGCATATATTATAAAAAATTCCATTTTTTAAACCGTACCGGAAATAACAAAAACAATAAATACTAATATCGATATTTTTAAACCATAACGCCAGAAGATGTTCAATAACTAGCCAAAATAAAAACTAGTCCGAAAAAAGATAATGCCCGCAAAAAAAACATTGTTGTGATTATTAGTAATGTAATTATTAAACGGAAAAAGAATTAATTCAATATATAATAAAAGTATACTGCTAAACACTATTATAAATCGTTATTTTTAATAAATATTTACGATAAACCCTTAGAAAAAGATTTATCAAAAAATATGTTAATTCAAAAAAAAACCTTAAAACGATACTCAAAACAACGCATAATAAAACGTAATTAAAACCATAAAAAAAACCAATTAACACTATAAGAAAAGAAGTTATAGCAAAACCAAAAAGAATTAATACAACTCGAAAAAGTAGTACGCCGACAATAACAACAATTATAATAACTTAATGCGCTAAACGTAAAAACGCAAATAAAGCTCGATAAATTCTAAAAATAAATAAAAAAGGTTATCTATAAAAAAGCCGTAAAATATCGAAACTCAAAACAATTGCAGGGAATTCCTAAAAAGGATTTTAAACGTAACGATAAAAGCCGTTAATGACCTTATCAGCTTAGATATACAAATAAAAATATATTGATATATTGGAATAATAAATTACGGAACTTTAAACGAGAATAATGTTATACCAAATATAATTAATAAGCTTAAGCTGCCATAATAATATAAATTAAAACCTTATATAACGACAAATGTCGAAAATTAAGAATTCGCTTACGATAACGGAAATATTATACAAGAAATTAATTATTTCGAGATTTTTATACAAGGACGATATTAAATAATTAATTTCGATATCTTTCCTTTTAGAAATTACGATATAATCTTAGAATTACTATAAATACGCTAATACAGAATCTTTATAAATAAAAAAACTAACCAAGTAAAGTTCGCCTTATATCTTGTTAATAAATAAAAGAAAAATTAAGATGTTAATATTCGATCGATAATAATAGCAAATACAGGCATAAGAATATAACAAAAACCTTACCACTCAGAAAAACAAAATATAAAAAAATAAACATCAAAAAATACGACATATTATTATTGCCATTAAAGCAAAACTAAAGCATTTAAATAACAATTTAAACCAACAGCACCAAAAATCAAAATTTCTAACCAATATGCTATTACAGTATCATAAATATAAGCAGCTTTTCAAAGAAAAAAGCTTAATACGAAATTACTCGAATACGGCAAATAAAATCATAAAATAATCCATAAAAAAATCTTTAATGAAATTTTACCCTATTTACAACCTTAAGCGAAACAAATTACGTACTTTTAATGAATACTTCGAAAATCGATTACAAAAAAATAGATTCGACTTTCAAAATTACTAATAGATGACCTAATATTTTTCGTACCTAAAAAAAACGAAAAATTGCAACTTATAATTAACTATCGACAAACTAAACGATATCACTATTAAAAATCAAACGCCATTACATTAAATTACAAAATTAAAAACCCGATTTTACGAAACCAAATAATTTACAATATTCGATTTTAAAAATAAATATAACCTTATTAAAATTAAAAGAAATACGAATAAAAAACAATTTGTAAAACGAAATCCGGATTATTTAAATATTTAATTACACCAATAGGAGTTACGAACGTACCAATAACCGCCTAACGGGTAATAGATTATCTATTACGAAAATATCTCGATATTGTCGTTATTTGCTATATCGATAACATTCTTATTTTTTTAAAGACTGAAAAAGCACATATAGAATACGTTCATAAAATTCTTCAAGCTTTCCAAAACGCAAGGTTATTTATTAATGCAAAGAAAAAATCAATTCTATATACAAAAAAATAAAATATTTGGAACATATTATTACCTTAGAACATATCGGGATAGACTCTAAGAAAATCGTTACAATCACAAGATAACAAACGCTAACTATAGTCAAAAAAATATAGGCATTCCTTAAATTCGCCAATTATTACAGGAAATTTATCCGAAACTTCAGCAAAATAGCTATACCTTTAACGAACCGTACGAAAAAAAAATTCAAATGGATGCTAAATACGGAAAAAACATTTTAGAATATCAAGGATACGATTATTAACGAACCAATATTAATTATGTACGATTATCATGGCCCAACGAGCCACGGTCTCCAGAAAAGGTCTGTTATGATCCAACTACAAGTGCGCGGTAGGCCGGGTCACGTGATGGATTATCAACTTACTGGTAGTAAGCCAATGAGCGGGATTACCAACTTACTGGTGGTAAGCCAGTAAGCCGGATTACTAATTTACTGGTGGTAATCCAGCTAATAGGAATAGGATATATACGTTTATTAATTCCATAATTTAAATAATTTTAGTTTGCAATATAATATCTTTATTTAAGATATTTTTGGAATTACGAAATATAATACGATTATTATATTTGTTTCTTATATTTTTACGATACTTCTATTAATATAAATCCGTACAATTAAGGTTTAATAATTGGTTAAACCGTTTTAACCGTTATATATTGCAAATTATTAATTAATAATATCGTTAAATTCTAAATAGTAGTTAATATTGTCAAAATATCAACCAGCGCTTACACAACTCTTATTTAACGGTTTTAGGCTCGAATTTAGGAATTAAAAAAAGAAATCCGACAAATTAGAACTATATTATTTACCTAAACCTTTTTCGCCCGTATAAAGCCTAAAAAACCTGAGCCTTTTAATAAAAAAAACAACTTTTAAATTTTCTTAACTTAAGTACGAATTTATTTTCGCTTCGTAAACCTTAACAACGTAATGGATAAGGTTCTAATAATAGAAATATATTTAACGGGCGATACGGTTAATTAATTTAAACTTATTACAAGAACTTTTCTGGAAATAAAAAAATTAAAGAAAAAAAACTTTACAAATTAAATTTTTTTACTTTATATTAATTTCGAAAATAAATTACGTAATAATTTCGGTAATCTGGATAAAAAATATTTTACGGCTTAATAACTTTTGTAATTCCGATAAAAAAGATTTGCGTTTCAGTACGCCGTAACCGTTAAAAGCTTTACGGCCAAGGCCAGATAAGGAAATAATAAGGTTAATACTTTTATTAGCATATTTTATAAAAGGTTAAAGGATAATATAAAAATAAGATTATTTCGATAGATAAAATAATTAATTGCCTTAAATCGGTATATCGCAAAAATAAGAAAAATCGATAATCGATAATTTAAAAAACGATAAAAGAAAAAAAGGATAATTTGACTTATATTCGCGATATAATAAGTTCAATTAATGGAAAAAAACGAAACCCACCATTTATTTTTTATAAAATAACGCTAGAACTTATAGAACTTAAGGTTACTTATAAATGAAACTAGAACTAGATTAAGTACTTTAATTGCGGCAAAATAAAATATAAGACTTATAAATATAAGAAACTCAAAAAACTACGGTAAAATAACTGGATATCCGTATTAAAAAGATAATGTAAAAATAATTAAAGAAATAATAGCAAAGTTATTAATATAATTTAAGCTAAATACGTATTCGGCCCATAACATAAAATCTAATATAGATTATCATAATAAAGAATTCGACGAAAAATACGAAAAACCAGAAACCTAGCTTAATTAATATCGCGAATATAATAAGAAATATTATAAGAATAATTATGCAACTATGAGGATTAAATAAAAATATTGGTTTCGAAATGTTTAATTAATACAACAAAATATACGTTATATATTGTTCATACCGAAAATATTCCGATTACAAAAAATAAAAATAACATATTTATAAATTAATTACTTATGTATATTATAAAAGATTTAATTTTCCAAATCATACCGGAAACAATGAGGACGATAAGTAATGGTATTAACAACTTCTAATTATAGCCCCAGAAAATATTTAATAATTGGCTAAAATAAACGGCTGGCCCGAACAAAAAATAATATCCATAAACAAACCCCTCTTGTTATTATAAATAATATAACTATCAAATAGAAAAGGAGTTAATCTAGCGCACAATAAAAAAATGCTGTTAAAAAGCGATTACAGATCTTTATTTTCAATTAGTATTTATTACAAATCCCTACAAAAAAGGTTATTAAGAAAAGAATACCTTAATTTATAAGAGATTTTTAGAATAATAATTAAAATAACATATAATAGGATGTAATCGTAAATATAAAAAAATAATGTATTTAATAAAGAAAGGAATGATGGCAAACCCCAGAACAATTAATAGAATTCGAAGAAACAATACGCCGGCAATAATAACAAATATAGTAGTTTAACGCGTTAAATAAAAAAATATAAGCAAAATTCGATAAATTAGAACAAAAATTAAAAAAAGAAAATTATTTGTAAAAAAACTATAAAATAACAAAACCTAAAGGAATTAAAAAGAATTTCTAAAAAAGGCTTTAAACGCGATAATAAAAAACGTTAATAACCTTATTACTTTGAATATACAAATCGCAACGTATTGATATATTATAATAGTAAATTACGAAATTTTAAGCGAAAATTATATTATACCAGATATAATTAATAAATTTAAATTATAATAAAAATATAAGTTAGAACTTTATATAACGATAAATGCCGAAAATTAAAAATTCGTTTACGATGACGGAAAACTTATACGCAAAACTGATTATTTCGAGATTTTTATTAAAGGATGATATTAAACGGTTAATTTCGATATCGTTTTATTCGGGAATTACGATATGATTTTAAGATTACTATGGATATGCTAGTACGGAATTTTAATTAACGGCGAAATTGGCCACGTAAAATTCGTTTTATTTTTATTAACATATAAAAGAAATTAAGATTTTAATATTCGATCGATAATAGCGACAAATATAAACATAAGAATATAACAAAAACCTTATTAACTAAAAGGAAAAAATATAAAAAAGAAAATAAGTATTCAAAAAATATGATATATTATTATTATTATTAAAACAAAATTAAAATAATTAAATAATAATTTAAAATAAAATAAAATAATAGCTCTAAAAATTAGAAAATTTAATTAATATATTATTACAGTATTACAGATATAAGCAGTTTTTTAAAAAGGAATTCGATATTAAATTATTACAATATAGCGAATAAGATTACGAAATAATCTTTAACGAAGAATTTTCGATAAAGTTTTACTTTATGTACAATCTTAGCGGAAACGAATTACATATTTTTAAAAAATACCCAAAAAATCGGTCATAAAAAGGATAGATTTGATTTGCGAAATCATTAATAGGATACTTTATGTGTTTTTTATTTAAGAAAAATAAAAGATTGCGATTTATAATTAATTATCGATAATTAAGCGATATTGTTATTAAGGATTAAATTTTATTACCTGTAATTACGGAAATCAAAAACCGATTTTGCGGAATTAAATAATTTATACTATTTGATCTTGAAGATAAATATAATTTTATTAGGATTAAAAAATATACGAATAAAAAATAATTTTCAAAACGAAATATAGATTATTTAAGTATTTGGTTATATTAATAAGATTTACGAACGTATTAATAACGTTTTAACAAATAGTTAATTACGTATTACGAAAATACCTCGATATTTTCGTCGTTTGCTATCTCGACAACATTTTTATTTTTTCGGAAATAAAAGATATATATGTAGGATACGTTTATAAAGTTCTTTAAACTTTATAGAACGTAAAGCTATTTATTAATACAAAAAAGGTTAGTACTATATATAAAAAACAAATTATTTAGAATATATTATTACCCTAGAATATACTAGGATAGGCCCTAGAAAAATCGTTATAATTTTAAAATGGTAGACGTTGACGACGGTTAAGGAAATACAGGTATTTTTTGAATTTTTTAATTATTACAGAAAACTTATTCGAAATTTTAACAAAATAATTATATCCTTAACAAATCTTACGAAAAAGGCGAAAGGATTTAAATAGACGTTAAAAACGGAAAAAATATTTTAATATATCAAAAATATCATTATGAACCAATTAATATTAATTATTTACGATTTAAACCGTCTCGTAAAACTAAAACCGATATTTCGGATTCTGCGTTAAACGTAATAATTAGATAACGAAATAATTAAGGCAAGTTACATCTTATTATATTCTTTTCCTATAAATTAAAAGAAATCAAACTTAATTACGGTATTTCGAATAAGAAATTTATGGCCATTATTATAGCATTACGAGAATTCAGGTATTTCCTAAAGGGAAGTTTATATTAAATCAAAGTTTAAACGGATTATCAAAATTTTACCCGATTTATTATAACTAAGAAGCTTACAGGATAATAATTTCGTTACGCGAAAAAAATGGCAAACTTCGACTTCGGTATTATTTATAAGAAAGCATTAAAAAACGGCAAAGCAAATATTCTAAGTAAGTAGCCAAATTTCGAAAAGAATTGGTGAAAGTTAATTATATAATGTTTAATATTATTACGAAAAAAACATTTACGCTTACGACAGATTACGATAATTCGGGCAAAACCTTGCGATATATATTAAAAAATTTAATAACATAACATTAATTTTTTTAAAAACAAAAAAACGGATAAGATATAAGTTTTAAAGAAATAGTAAAAGGATTTAATACAAGAAATATACAAATATTAGTTATACGGATATCCAGTGATTTATAAAACTCTAAAGCGATTTTAACGTATATATTTCTTTTTTATAATAAAATTAAAGGTGTAAAAGGTTATACGGTAATATAATATTTGCGCCAGAGCAAAAACCCGATAACATCAGCTATACGCAAAGCTATAATTATTATTAATCGCAAAATAATTATAGTACTTAATTATATTCGATTTTATTATTAAGCTTTTTATGTTAAAAAGTTTAGTTACAGGGATATATTACCATAGCATTTTCGTAATCGTGGACCAATTTACGAAATCTTTTTATTTTTTACAATATTATATGAATACAAATGCCAAATTACTAATATACACTTTTTTTAAATATATTTTTAACATATACGGATTATTAATTGAAATTACATTAAATAAAGGATTAATTTTCGTATTTAAAATTTGGCAAAGCTTTATGGTATAGATTCGCTTAAACCATAAGTTATCAAGCGTATTTAAACCTTAAGTAAATAAATAAACGGAACGAATAAACCAAATTTTAGAAATTTATTTACGATATTATATTAATTACGAACGGAATAATTTGATAAAAAAATTACTTATTATTTAGTTAACTTATAATATTAATTATTACGAAAATACTAAGATAATATTTGTAAACGTAAATTTTAGTTTTACTTCAAAAGTTTATAAAAAAGTACGTAATAACGGTTGAATTAATATTAAAGTTATTATTACGATAAAATAATTATAATAATTATGTTTAAAAATAAAAATAAAATTGAAATTCGTACGAAATTAAATAGGCAAATATTATAATTAGAAAAAGTTAAAAGGGTTAATTTTCGAAAAAAACAAAAATAATTTTCGTTATTACAAAAAACATTTAAATAAAATTTCCTAATAAAAAACTCCATTTAAAATATATCGGTCCACATAAAATTATGAAAAAATTCTTAGATAATAATTATTAATTAACACTTTTACTAAAAATTAAATTTTATTTTATTTTTTATGTTTTTTGATTTAAATTAACAGCGGATATAATTAAAATATATACGGCATAAAACGATATGGAAATAAAAAACGAATATGGATATAAGGTGGAGAAAATTTTTAATAAATAAAAATAAACCGGATTTACCTAATATCTAATTAAATAAAAAAAGTACCTAAATTCCGAAAACACCTAGAAACCCGGTTAGAACCTTATTAACGCTTAACGCCTATTAAAAAACTTTTATTAATAACGGCAGAATTATCTAACATAATAATATTCCAGTTTATAAGATTTAAGGAAGGAAATCCTTAATTTATCGTATTCTAATTAATAACGTCTATTTTATTTAAGGCCTATATTTCGACCATAAACTTTAACATTAATTGCGTAAAGCTATTGGAATTGTTTAAAGATTAAAGGGCAAGATTAACAAATTTCGCATCCTGAGATTAATAATGCTGACGTTAACGACGTATACGAGAAAAACGCATAAAAGCCTTAGATAAAGATTTTTCGGCCGTTAGCTTTTCTATTTTTAATCTTTTCGACTTTGCGATATAACGATTAATTATAGAAATAGGGATTTTTATCCTATCGTACGAACGTCTCCGATAAACGTACTTCTTATAACGAAAAACCCCGTCCGTTATTTAGCAATTCAGCTACCGAACAAAACAAAAAAACAAAGTATTAGGTCAAAACTTTCGAATTTAATTAAATTAACTAAGGCAAATCGCTGTTCGGATTTGCGAAAATAACGTTTAAACATACCGGAAAATATGTTAAACAGATGCAGAAAGCTTCCCGAAAAAAAAGAGAAAATCTTAAGGGCAAGATTTGTGGAAGGGGAAGATCGTATTATGACCTAACGAACTACGGTTTTTAAAAACGATTTGTTATGATTTAACTATAAGTGCGCGGTAAGGCAAGTTACATAATGGATTACTAACTTATTAGTAATAAGCTAATAAGCCGGATCACCAACTTATTAATAATAAGTTAATAAGCCGGATCACTAATTTACTGGTAGTAATCCAGTTAATAGAAATAAGATATATAGGTTTGTTAATTCCATAATTTAAATAACTTCAGCTTGCAATATAATATCGTTACCTAAGGCACCTTTGGAATTACGAAACATAATACGATTATTATATTTATTACTCAGATTTCCCTGATACTCTTGCTTATATAAACCCGTACGACTAAGATTTAATAGTTGGTTAAACCGCCTAGCGGTCATAACAATCCAAACCGTTTTGTTAAATTAAAAACCAATATTTCGGATTACGCGTTAAATAGAATAATGGGATAACGAAATAATTAAAATAAATTGCATTTTATTACATTGTTCTTATACAAATTAAAAAAAGCCAAACTTAATTACAGTCTTCCAAATAAGGAATTTATAGCCATTATTATGGTATTTTAAAAATTTAAGTAGTTCCTGAAAAAAGACTTATACCAGATTAAGATTTATACGGATTATCAAAACCTTACCCGATTTACCATAACCAGAGAATTTACAAAACGACAACTTCGTTATTCAAAAAAGATTGGCGAATTTCGATTTCGTTATTATTTATAAGAAACGTTCAGAAAATAACAAAACAAATACTTTAAACAAATAATCAAACTTCAAAAAGAAATTAATCAAAATTAACTATACAATTTTCGATATTACTATAAAAAGATATTTACGCCTGTAATAATTTACGACAATTCGGACAGTACCTTTTAATATATATTAGAATATCTAACAGTCCAATAATAATCTCTGAAAAAATCAAAACACGGACAAGATATAAGTCCCAGAAAATTACCAGAAAAATCTAATACAAAATATATACGAATATCAGCTACACGGACACCTAGAGCTTCATAAAACTCTAAAACGGCTTTAACGTATATATTCCTTTCCTAAAATAAAATTAACGGTACAAAAGATTATACGATAATACGATATTTATACTAGAACGAAAACTTGACGACACAAACTATACGGAAAAATATAGCCATTACCAATCGCAAAGCAACCATAATATTCTGTTATATTCGATTTTATTCACAAATTTCTGATATTAAAATACGCAGCTATAAAAATATATTATAATAACATTTTCGTACTTGTTAACCCACTTACGACATTTTTCTATTTTGTTACTATATTATAAGAATATAAACGCCAAGTAATTAACATATATTTTCTTTAAATATTCCTTCAATATATACGGATTACCAATAAAAATTATTTTAAATAAAACGACGATATTTGCATTTCAATTTTAATAAGGTCTAATAACATAAATCGGCCTAAATCACAAGTTATTCAGTGTATTTAAACCTTAAACGAATGAATAAACGGAACGAAAAAACCAAATTTTGAAAATTTACTTATAGTATTACATTAATTACGAACAAAATAACTAGGTTAAAAATTATCTATTACTTAGCTAACTTATAATACCAGCTATTACGAAAATATCAGAACGATACCTGCGAACGTAAATTTTAATTTTACTTCAGAAATTTACTGAAAGATACGCGACGATAATCCAATTAATATCAAAACAATTTTTAAGTTAAAATAATGACAATAATTACATTAGAAAATAAAGACCGAACTAAAATTCGTATATAACTAGATAAGCAAGTATTACAATTAAAAGAAATTAAAAAAAACCAATAGTCAAAAAAAGGAAAGGTTTTTCCTTATTACTAAAATATTTATAGAAAACGATTTAACAAAAAACTTAATTTTAAATATATCGGTCTTCATAAAATTATCGGGAAAATCTTAAAAAATAATTATTTATTAAAACTTCCACCCCAAGTTAAAATTTATCTAATTTTTCATATTTCTTTATTCGAATTAATAATAAATATAATTAAAATATATATGGCATAAAACGATATGGAAATAAAAGACAAATAGGTATACGAAATAGAAAGAATCTTTGATATAAAAAAACAAAATAAACTTATCTAATATCTAATTTAGTAAAAAAAGCATCCGGATTCCGAAAACACCTAGGAATTTACTAAGAACCTTATTGGCGTCTAACGTTTATTAAAGAACCTTTACTAATAACGGCGGAACTATTAGAAATAATCGTATCCTAATCGGTATTTTTAAAAGACCAATCGGTATCGCCGATACCAGACCAGTTCACGGGACTAGCAGAAGGAACTAATATGGCCATGGAAACCTCGGCAATGGCCTACTTCTAACGCTTTTATTCCTTTAGTTTCTCAAGTCATTACAACTCTTATTGTACCATTTTTATTCCTTTTAAATAAAAAAAAGCCTTTTATGTTCGAAAACGGATGAAACGCATAATAACCTTATTTATTTCCTGTTAATAACGTTTTTGCAATTCCAAAAATGTTTTTTTACAAAATTCCTTTTTCGTTTTAAACGTTAGTTTTCGGCGCGAATATTTTCCAAAGAAGAAAAAGAAATACCGGTCCTAGTACAAGGATATTTACGTTTAACGCAAACTTTATATTTTAAGACATTTTCCATTATTTCGCATTTTTAACCCTTAAAAAGCACAAAAAATATGGCATAATTACAAAATTAATATCGTTAAAAATAAGAAAAAGGTTTTGCCGATAAATAGTAAAAAAGCCTAACGATAACTTTTAGCAATATGACCCGACATCGTAAAAAGTCGATAATATTTACAGAGAAAAATAAAATCTTAAAGGCAAAATTTAAAAAAAGAGAAAATCGTATTACGACCTAATAAGCTCTGGCCTCAAAAAACGATCCACAAAGATAATACGGACTATCTCTCAGATCACGTAATAGGTGCTCAGTAAAAATCTACTAAACAGCAATAACTAACATTAAACAATTATGTAATAAGGATCTGCTAAATAAAGATAAATAACAATTTAAAACTCAAAAAATAAAGACTTATTATTTCCATAATTTAAATAATTTTACCTTACAATATAATATTATTACCTAAAATACACTTAATATTACGAAACGTAATACATTACTGTATTTATTGCCTAATTTCCCACGACACTCTTGCTAATATAAATCTATACGACTAAGGTTTAATAATTGGTTAAACCGCCTAGCTGTTACAGATAACTATCTTTAACAGCTATTAATAGCAATTCTTTACTATTATCTTTTTTTATCAATCAAAAGAATTTGTTTATTCTATACAGTAAATATTCTTTTTATTAGAAATCTTTATTTTAACTATTTAATTACGTAAAATTGAATTATTCTAAAATACGTCCTTCGAAGCGCCTTATAATACACCTCGACGCGCCTTATAATACACCTCGACGCGCCCTGTAATACACCCCGATATACCTCGCCACGCGTTTTATCATACGCCTTACGACATGTTTTCCGATGTATTTTACGAATACCTTTTATATATTAAAGCCGGACAAACAACGTGCGCGTATATAGGTTGAGAATTCCGTCGGTAATCGTTTTTTATCGGTCGATTTTAATACTTTCGAAATAACGGTAATATTAGTATAAAAATGTTAAAAAGTAATCGGTTACGTACGAATTAGGAGAACCAAAAAGCAAAATGGCGTCCGTAACAAGCTTTGATTTAATACGTATATTGATTAAAAAGTTATAAATACGTTAAACAATAAACAATACTGGCGATTTAAAATAATTAAAAACGTTATTGTTAAGTTATTCGGATTTGTTATTGCAAAATATTAAGGAATAATTCGCGAGCTTGTGTAATAGGTTAAATTTATTATTATTATTTATTTTTATAAATTCTATTTAGTAGAAAAAAAAATTATTTATAGTACGATAAATAGGTTAATGTTATAATGGCTTTTAATTTATATTGTTCTGAGACCTTTTTTATAAAAGCCTTTATATATGCAAGATATAAGTTTTGTATTACCAAATAAGATAAAATAATTCGACGTTAGTCTAATTAATAACGTTAAATCTTTTTTAAAAAGTTTTATCTAATTAGTTTTTTAAAAAATCTTTGCGTGTTTAATTAATGCATAAATTTTAAAATATAATTAATATTTACTCTCTTATATATTTAAAACTATTTTACATAAATCTTTTAATATAATTAAATCTTTATCCCATAATTCCTCGTAATATACCTGTAATAAAAAAGATTCGAATATTAACAGCAAACTTTAGAAATAGAGTCACGGGATTTTGTATCGAAATAATATATAATATATTTTCTTTTAGCCATATTACGCTAAGTTATAAAACCGATAACCTTTAGTAATAAAATGTCGTATAATCTTAAATAAACTATATATTTGCTTATATGCGTTTTAACAGTTTTTTAAAATTTTTTAAAATTATTTTTAAATAATTATTAAATATATTTACAATGTTAAAATTTAGTATAATTAAGTAGGCGAATCTTTTTTTCGAGTGTTGAATTCGGTCAAATCGAAAATCGTAATGATTGTTTTTAAGGTTTATTTCTTTTTCCTGTAATATTATGTAAGAAATTCTTTTTCCCAAGTCAAAATATCATACGCTTTATAATGAATTAAGTCATATAATAAAGAGCTTTTTCTGTAAATTAAAGATACTTTGAATTGGTGTCAGAAATTATACATAAGGTCGCAAAAGTTTTGCAAATCAGAATTTATAATTTTTATTAACATTTAAGCTTAATTCTTATACGACTATAAATTACAATATAAGTTATTTACGATTTTGTATTATGTTAAATATTAAATATTAAATGATTTAAACTTACGTAAAAGAGCTTAAATAATAGATATAATAAAGAAATAATTTGAATTTCTGGAACGAAATATAAAAATAATTTTTTTAATTTGTTTAGCTTCAATATGATCATTAAAATCGTGTCGATTTATAAAAGAGTTTTGGCAAAATAATTAAAATATAAAGTATCGAAATTATATTAAAAAAGTATCTATACTTTTATTAATACTATATTCGATAAAGATAATATAGTATATTAAAAGACCTTCATTATTACGTTTTTGCGAATATTTAATAAAATATTTACAATGTAAACCGAAAATAAAGATCAGAAAATTATTAAAATATTAAAAATCATCGATATATAAAATTATTTTTCGAATTATTATACAAAGTTTTTCGAACTAAAGTATAATCAAACCTTTCAGTAATTAAGATGCTAAATGATTGCAATAATTGAAGATAAATTTATAACGAATATTACCAGCGATAGTATTCTTATAATAAAATATGTTAGCCATTTTATTCATACTATTAATATATAATTTATAGTATTATTTGGTATTACAACTATATTTTTGATTTAATTTACTTCGTTATTAGCTATTTAAAATATTGTTATTTTCGCTCGCTTATTAATGTGTAATACAATATTAAAATAATCATAAAATATTATTTTTTAATAACTACTAGTTTCTCGTTTACCAATTTTATTTTGTACCATTGATTTATCGAAAATTGTATTTGAATTTAAATATTTTAATTATTAAATTTAAACTTGATTTATTAGCTTAACTTATATCTAATTTTTTCGATAATATTTTATTTTATTAAAATATCAGAATTTTATACTTAAACTCGTTTGGTATAATAATATTAATATAATAATTTGTTAGATTTCCGACATTTAAGTAAAAGAGATATTACAAAATTAGAAGCGAAGAATCTCGAAAGTAATTATTTTAGAGTTATTTTACACATTACGCGGTCCTTATTAAAAATACCCTATTATAATAAGGTAAAATACTGGAATTATATTAAATTAAAACCGGAAAAGATTGATGTATTAAATACGGAAAATGGGGTAAAAAGGTTTTAATAAGATATATAATTTTATTTAAATACATCTTTATATAATATAAATAAGATTTAAAGGCATATTTAGAAAAAAATCTATATTAACAAAATTTCCACTAATATTTACTTAATTCATAATATTAATTACATTCTTAATCCTTTTGAAATAAACGTTTATAATAATGATATGTTAATAAAACGAAACTTTCAAATAATATAAATATGTTTTACTTAAAAACCCACTTATCTATGGTAAGTAACCTAAAAAATATGATTTTAATATAAGAAAATCTAATTTCTTTATAGTATTCTATAATCTTTTCAAAATAAACGTTTTTATTTATATAAATTGTAATAATATATTTATAAATATTTTATGCCCGATACGCTAAAATAATACTTTATCGAAAATGAAACAGGTAATTTTCTGATATTTCCGAATTTTGTAAAATCTATTTACTGAAAAGTTTTAAAAATAAAACAATTATAAAATAATTTGATTATATATTAATTACTAGGATTCCATTTATACTGTCGACCATTACGTATAAATATTTTTGCTTAAAATTTATTAATTTATTTACCGCTTGTTTGCGAATTTAGAAGTATAGTTTCATTAATAGAATTAAACTGTTTTATATTATACGTTAAACAAATATATGTTTACTAAATTTCAATAATATAAAAACCGCAACTAGAGTTATGAAAATTTTAATCAAATTCGTTTTAAATGTCGTTAATTTGTAAAATATTTAAGTTGAACATAAAATATATAGTTTTTCGATTATACTATTTTAGTGATTTTAAGTCCGAATTAAAATATTTAAAACAAATAATTCTATTATAAGAATATAATAAAAAAGAAAAGAAATTAATAATATTCGAAAAAGTTAGTATGTAATTCTAGGATTTAATATTATTAATTATTTTTATAATTTAGAATATTTCTTCTTTTACTTTCGTTAATTATTTTTTTTATTATCAAAAGTATTGGAATTAAATGTTTAATTAAATAATATTGTAGTAATAGAAGTGTATTATAAATCTTAGAAACTTTGCGCTTTAGGAATAATAGTTTTAATCATGAATAATAATTATGAAACTTTTTTTAACAAAACAATAACCTAAATTAAAATAATAATGTAAAACATTTTATTATCGATAGCCAAAATAATATCAAAATACTTAACGAGAATTATGTGATAAAAAAAGACAGCGAAAATTATCAATGCTAAAAGCTGATTATAGTAAATTCGAATTAAAAATAAAATTCGCAAATCGTAAATTCGAAATGTAATTACTTATAAAGTAGCTAATATTTATATAATAAATAATTTAATTTACCGGGTTTAGTTAATTAAAAAAGCCGTTTTATTACGCCAAACTATTCGAGTTAATTTCGATCCTAGATATAACTAAATGTCGATATCTTTATTATTAATTAGATATATTACGAATATCGAAAATGTTATTACGAGGATTGAAACGTTTGGTTTTAACAGTAGATATAGTTTTAAAAGAACGTTAATAATAAATATCATAAAATATAGTTCAACGAAATTATGAATATATTTAATAAAATGAATTGCAATTAGAAATATTAAAAAAGCTTTATATAAGTTTGTTAACAGACAGCTAGGTAATCTAAAATTAAATATTGCCGATATAAGTATTACTTTATATATTGTACTTTTCTTAAATTGTGGAATAAGGTTTATTGAAAAGTATTAACGAGATAATATATATTATAAAAATACAAATTAAATACATTTACCTATTATTGATAAAAATGTTAATATAATTATAATATATATGTAAATGTGCTAAGCCTAAATTGATTATTATATAGGTTTTTTATTAATGTATTTCTATTGAATATTATTTTACTTTAAAAATTGAAATTTTTATAAGTAATAAATTTAACATAATCTTTATATATTATAATTAAATCCCGGTATTTCTTTAAATATTTAATTATTAAAGGGGTTTTAAATAAATATTTTGGAATCACAATATTATTTTATATTAATGACTTTAAGTTATTAATAGTTGAAATATATATTACATTTATATGAACGTATATGAATACGATTATTAAATATAAAATAAAACCATTTTTAAAGTCTTATATATTAATTGCTTGTAACAGTTAATTTATATTTTATTTAGCATTTTCGTTTTAGTAAATTGTAATTTTCTTAATTATTCGAAAATATCAAAAACTCGATGTTTTAATGCATATATAACTTTATAATAGCAAAATAAATAAATATAACGTATTATACAAGTTTCTCGGATACATAAGCTTTTTGGATAGTTCTTAGCGTATTCTAATTATCCGAGTTTAACCGTCCATTTTTCAACACCACAATATAGAAAGGCTTATAAAAGAAGCCAAAATACTCCTAGCCGTTCAAACAGAGAAAAAAAACCGTGAGTTAGTTATAAAGAGCTTAAATTTATCTACGATATCGCCACATTTACGTTATATAAACGATATAACGGGATTCCGTCCCAACGCGATTATATACCGAAAACGCGAAAACTTACGCCGACTAAAAAAAATCGATTATCGACCGAATCCTTAACCTATATGCGAACGTTTTTTATCCGGCGTTAGCATGTTAAAAATATGGCGAATTTACTGCTTATACAATACGTTGCAAAACGCGTCGGAATTAACTAGGTATCCAATTTTATTAAACATAAAAGAAAACTTAAAACGCATTTAAATTGAAAAATAAATTATCGAACGGTTTTAAATAAAAATTCAAAATTATTTGGCCAATAATTTAACCTAATTCGAACTACAATTACTTAATATAGTACTGCTGAAAAAGATGTTTTTAATTTTAATAAAATAAGGTTTTTAATAAGGCTTTTTATAATAGCAAGTATAGTTATTATAAATGTTGAAAAACGCGGAAAACTAAAACAAACCTAATAAAGAAATCGGGAATAGTTTATAATAATATTAATTATCAATTTTTAAAGCTAGGCCTTATTATTATTTATTATTCTTATTGTGAAAAACTAGCTTTTTCGCTAATTTGCCGATAACTCACTTCCATCCAACTAAAAATTTACTAAAAGCGAAAACGACTGAATAATAAATATACTAGGTTTAAATAAATTAAGCATTTCGACAAATATAGTAAAACCTATATCAAAAATTCGAAACGTCTCCTTGTTCTTGTAATGGCTGCACCATACCATTACGCCACCAGGGCAAAAGATCGGTGGAATGATCGCAATTGTGGCAATCATCCTAGTGCTTACAGCTGCATATATACTGGAGCTCTTACAGGTGACCAGGCCGTAACAGTTCTCGACGGTCACAAAAGCCATTATTCGATCAAATTCGAAAGATATTGCTAAACTAACGATATTATTATATATTGTATGTCTGCTTATTTTTCTCATCGGCTCTAACCTTTCGACGTATCTTATTTTTGTGAGAATACAGCCCCTATGAGGATGAGACTGGTTGCCGATCAGCCACCGATCAGCCACCGACCCACTCACTAATATAAATCCACCATCTGGCAGCTAATGGGAAACGCCAGATGGAAATAACCTAATACATTCACTTCTTGAAATCTGCTCTACGACTGGTCGGAGATCACCTCACCCAGCTCACAGCTATCTATTATCTTACAATTTTTCCGTATTAAAACGTGCGTATTCGCTTTATATCGAAAGTCTTATGCAATAGTACGTTATCCATATTGCCAAAAAAGATTTTATCGCCGGCTTTTGTAATACCTTGAAAGCTGTTATAAAGACTTACAATATTAAATTCGGATTCGAAAAAGTTGGATTTATTGTATTCGATTCTTATCGCGTCCTTTCTGAATTAAAAATTCCAGTTATACCTATACCGATTATTTCACCGCTTACTTTTGCCAATTTCGCTATTTTTCCACTTATAAAAACCCTTAAAAATGTTATTAAAGCGACTCGACGGAGACGTTATTTACAAAAAAAGATCAGAAACTATTAAGGTAGCTCGCCGACAAACATGGTTAAATCGGTAGCTTTTTTAACAAAAAAACAATTTTTTACTTTTATACAAAAACGTTTTTCTTCGAAAAAAGAACAGCTACCTATGCGAAAAGAACCATATCCTTAGTAAGCGCTAGAAAAGCAAAAATAGATATTTTTAAAAAGGAAGAAAATTTATTATAAAAAAATACGAACTTTTATAACTACGAAAAAAGGTGGCAATAAACAATTACAGCTAATAATAGCTTAAGGTGGTCGTCGCAAAAAGGCTTAAGCGAAAAAACGAAAATATGGCGTTTGTAGCAAGGTCGGATATAAAACGCGTATTTATAAAAAAGTTATAAAGACGTCCAGCAATAAAAAATTTGATTAGTTTAAATTACTTTATGGCGTTATGCTTAACGTATTTGACTTTGTTATTAAAAAGTGCTAAAAACCATCCGAAAAGCTATACATCCGAAAAGCTGATACATCCGAAAATCTTGTATGGTACGTTATTAGTAATAAGTTACTATATTGGTTAAAAGAGTTAAAAGTAACCAACTAATTTTAAATTCTTATTACGGATAATAATTTTGGCATTGGATAAACGATTATATAAAAATAGCTTTATCGAAAATTAAGCGGCAAATTTTAATAAGTAGATAAATTCGATATTATATATATATATTATATACTTTAAAACAAAATTTGTAACTTGTTTACAACTTATAACATAAACCTTCTAAATAAATTTAAAAACTTGCTATAATAGGGCAAAACGCTTGTTAACTAGGAAAAGAAATATATATTTATATTAATACAAATACTTTTAAAAAGTATTATTAAAATAATTATTTTAAATTTTCTTATTATGCGTAATTGATATTTAAATATCTTTGGGCTTTAAATAAAGCGTTCATATAAATCTAACACCATATAATTATAAATAAAACCTCAAATTACGAAATCGTACTTCAAATAGTCCATAACGTATATAGTGTAATGTAGCTGGAAGCTTGTTGCATGCGCTTTTTTAAGGTGGATTTGGGTGCTCAAATCCCAATTGGGGTTTGGAATTGTTGATCTTTTGGTCTTGTGATTAGCGTCGCACCCTCGCTTATCTCACATATAGTTGTTAAAACTTAATATCTCATTTTTTATGTACCATAAAAATATACCTTATAATATAAATATTTATACGCAAATATATAGTATTAAGAAACCGGATTACATATTGTCTTTTAACGATATCAAATTTATTTCTTATTTAGATGACAGTTTTAAATACTTTATTTAAATGACGACTAATTTTGAGTTTTCGCGGGAAAACTATATATTTTTGAAATAATGGACGAGTGGACGATTATATTTAAGTATTTGCGCAAATACAAAAATCATTTCGTCAAGATTTTTTTAAAAATATTGCCCGGATAAAAAACTAAAAAATTTAACAAAAATTAGTCATTTAATAGAAACTAATATTTTCAGATTTTAGTGATAAATTACTAATATAGTTACGATTATTACAGAAAGGTGTTAAATTAATCATTGTTAAAAATGTTAAATATACTAATAAATAGTTTGTCAAGAATTATTTATTAATTTGTTCTTTCGTTTTATATTATTTACTATTAAGTAATACGGTTAGTAAATATTCTGATGATTTTAATAATTAACAAATATATTTTTAATTAAAAGTATTTAGTAATATACTTTATAAAAAACAGCGCGATATTTAAATAAATATATAAGTAATATTAGAAAAAATACGATAAATAAGATATATGATTTATTATACGCATTTCAACTTCAAATTCCAAAAATCTTATTAAAATATTTTTATTAAATTCAAATCTTAAGAAACAATTTAATATATCGTAGTAACGATAATTCGAAAAAGGATATTGTCGAAGACTATCTTTAATACAACGAAAGTAATTTAATTAACAGTTTTACAATTATTTTTCAATTATTTTATTTAAATATACGTTTTAACAAAACCGCTTTGATATTATAGTAACGGATCAATAGTATGTTACTTAATTTTTTTATTTAGTAATTGATTTGTTTTATATCTAATATATTTCTATATTGATAAAATATATTTAAAGATTTTTGTAATTGAAATATATTTATAAGCCTTAATCAATGTTATTTGAATAATATAAACTAATTGTAATAATATTATTTTACATCCGAATTAAAGTACTTAACTTAAATAATGATATTATATATGATAATAATATTTCCGTGTATACTCGAAACCAATTCGAAAAATGTAAAAAAGAATACGAAAAATATTTAAAATTCTCTTCAGATAAAACTTAAGAAAATTACCTCATTAAAATAACGTTTTATTAAATAGGTTTTACGGAATATTAAATAACAATTTAAAAAATTCGGATAAAGCCAAACATTACGAAAGTAAAATTACGAATTTAGAAACTCTTTATACATTAATTAAATTATTGAAATAAATAGATTTTAGTATATAAAACTATATTTGAAATTTGATTTCGCAATGAAAAAAGCTTAACTAATGCCAAAAATAATGGCGTTAGTAAAGAATTGACAAATAGGACTTTAAAAATTTAAATTTAAAGCTTATTTAAAATAGTCTATTTTTCGACCATATTTTAAATTTATTTTTATAAATATAATAATCTGAAGCCGTAGTGATTAAATTAAAATAATATATAAAATAAATCATAAATCTAGAATATTTCAAGCTGGATGAACTTTAATATAAAGCTGTTTTTTATTTTAATTTTTTTGGTTGGTTTTGTTATAAAATATACAAATATTTATTACCGAAAATATTAATTTAATTATATATTACAATAAGAGAAACAGTCGTAATAGAATAATATCATATATAATATTTTTATCTTATTAAAAAATAGAAATCTTTAAAATAAAATATTTAAGTAAATTTTGAAAACGTTTTTTTAATTATGTTATGGTATTTTACATATTTTACTTTCTCAAAAAACTTTTACTTATATCTATATCTAAATAGAACGTTTCCGAATTCATATGTATTATTATACCGTTATTAAAATTATAACTTAATGTTATTATAAAAATAAAGTTAATTATAATAGGAACGTTTTATTGAAATAATTATAAAATTGTCATTTATTAATAGTTTAATAATTATAATAATATCCAAAATAACTCGTATTACGAAAACGCCTTGCCAGTTAATTTTTAGGTTTAAAAAATTACCAAACATTGAAAAAATAATATTCTTACGATATAGAAAAATTTCCGGCTAAAAATAATACTGAAGAGTTTAACTAGAAAAATAATACCTAAAAAATGACCCGCCCCTTTTAAAAACCAAGAGAAAACGCGTTTTGTCTAATGATATTTATTTTTAAAAAAGTAAAATAATTTTAAAATAATATTAATATATATAAAACCGCCGCTTTACGTAATGCTCGCCGATATTCAAGTGTTATTTAATTATTATTTAAAAACGCGCTTTTGGAACATTTTATAAGGGAAATTTGGTAATAATTTAAAAGTTAATTTTAATTTTAAGCTTTTGCTATAAGCGTTATATAAAAAACGATAAGGGTTATATTGATTAAATTATTTAAAAATAAACAATAATTAAAACGAATCTGAACTATTTTAATTTCTTATAATGATTAATTTATATACTATTTATGTCAAACAAATGATTACTTAATAAAAAGACATATAATTATTTAAACATATTTTGAATTATTTTCAAAATTTAGCAGAACTGTAAATAAAAAATACGGTTCTCGGTAAAAAAACCCGGTGATTTATTAAGTAAAATTTGTAACCAAAAGTTTAACCGTTTAAAAAAAGGAACGGGCAAAGTAATAACGCATAAAATAATAGCGCGTAAAATAATAATGAGTAAAATAATACAAATTCGGAAGATGCGCAAAATAATAATAATAAAAATGGAAATTTAAACGAGAATTTAATTAGGCTTAAAAAATCGGCGTTATTTAGTTTTAAGATAGCTAAAAGGTTTTGTACAATTTAACTGCAAATTCTTTAATATTATTACTTTTACAGGATTATTTCAAATTATCTCAAATTATTTTAACGATTTGATTTATGTATAAATTTTTTACCCGCTAGGTACCCATTCCCTCACTCTATCTTTATCAACATTTATCTGATCCATCAGACTGCTGGAGCGACGATCGGGTCCGGACCGCGATTCAGACTCCTGATCTATCAGATACCGGATTGTATCTTGAAATTGCTGTTCTCGCTCAGCCATCGCTATCTCCATTAACTTGCAACATATATGGAACCACCCGAGCATCAGGCTCTCCCCGCGCGTGCCCTCGAGGATTCAGAACTCGACCGTCTTGGGTGACCGCCGCGCCCGGTCGTCCTCCCCTCCGCACGTGCTGAAATTGAAGCCTAACCGTCGGTATTCCTTTGTAGAACCCGATAGCAGTTGCCCGAGCTGGGCCTTAGACGTTGCCCGCCAGATGGTTTTCAACGCACGCGCCAGGAGGCTTGGCGTGAAGTTGATGCCTGCATGTAGGTGGAAGACGCTATCGGTGGCAGAGATGGTGTCGGGGTGTATGTCGGTGGTATCGGTGGCAAGGAGGGTGGCAAAGCGGCTGTGTTCGCGGATGGCAGCGTCCTACGTGTATTTGGTGGTGAAGTTAGGCGATTTGGGATCCCGAATACTACGCAAAATTGGTTCCACTAACCAAAGCAAGATCGCAAGCCTCTTGAGCGTAGGTAGAGAGAGAGCTCCATCTATGCGGCCGACATTGGATGCGTACATCGCAGGTGTAGTTGACTTGAATAGTATGAGACTCCCATAGACTCGATAGTGCCCTTATTACCTGCGCTGAATCGCCCCAAGGACACCTTGGCGACGATATCTTGCCTCCAACTCGGGCCCAGTAGCATCTTTGTCCAGGCGAAGCTTAGCCTTGATTGGGATCAGCCAAGTGTCAAACTTGTAGATAACACCGTCGAATTTCTCGGGATCAAGGAGGCAAGGATTCGATCGGAATAGCGTCAAGCCTACAGACTCCAGTTGCAAGATGCATTGTTGGAGTTTTTGAAACTTTGCAACCAGCTTCTGGTAGTCTGCGAGTGAAGCCATTGTCGAAATTGAAAATTGCGACTTACAGTGTCACAATCTTCTGCACGATTAGAGTAGCTCAAGCGGGCTGTTTCGGGGTTCCGGGCGATGCCCTACCCGAGGTCGGTTCCCAGATTTGTCAATCGGTGATCAAGGGAAAGGACTGTCCCTCGTCAGTTCCAAACGGATACTTCTTCAGCTGATGGGCTGCAGCCAGTGGATCGGGTCTCAGCTCCTCGCTCATCGCCACTGACTTAGCGACTGCGTATCAGACAATGTCTTCAGCTGCGTATTTTCTTTCTCGGCGTTTGGGCGAAAGAAAGCTGTTAACCCGGCAAAGGGGATAGTTGAATTGTGTCACTGTGTAGAGGCTACGGTGCTGACATGGGATCACGGAGATTGTTGGCAGGCCTAATCGCAGAACTGGACGTGGATTCAACTATTGAGAGAAAGAAGGAAAAGAAAAACATTTCAAGTGCGCACTGGCGTGCTCGCTTTTGCTGGCGTACTATCACATACGCGGCACACGCTGCACGCCAACCAAGCATGGTGCGGTTGTGACATATTTAGTCAGGGCCTTCCAACACTGCGCGCTCTTGAATAGCAGCCCACCGTCTTTGGCACCCTTCGGCTCTTAACAGCGACTCAGGTCGAGGGTGATTCAAGAACAGGAATAAGAAGTGTTTTGAATAGCTGAGTGGTCATGGGATAGCGTGGTTAGCCTGGAAATGTGGGTTGGCGGAGAGGAGAAGCAATTACCCAGGCCTCGAGGTCCCTCTCTTTCTGCTTGAGCTCTCGGAACTCCGAGTCTAGTTGTTCTGACACCTCGTTTCAGCACAGCAATTCTCAGCCATAGTTATGTATTATTCCGATAACTTACGTGTGGTGATGTATACACTTGTGAGTCTCGAGTCATCTTTTAAGCTCTTTAAGAACTTCTTCGAAGACTCCTCGCTTCCGATCTGACTGATCTGGAAGACCACCGCTGCGAATACAAGTCAGTCATCACACAAGAAAGCTGCACATGTAGAGTAAGAAGAAGGGGTGATATGTGATGGTGGGCCCGTATTACATCGTGGGGGGAAACCGTTGGCGAGCAGCCAGTCCTGGCATTTGATTATCTCGTCCCTAAGCGTGTCTCGTGTCTCCTGGGATCCCGATGGGCCTCTCGGTATCCCATCGGTGACGATAGAGACAAACAGCGGCCTGGTCATCTTCGTATTGTACACGAGAGGTTCCAGAATTCGCTTCCGCAAATTGACCCCGATCTCAGTTGACCCGCCGGGTTGAACCTTAGACATGATTTCCTTGACGTCGGGCATCCGAAGGTCATTTGCATGAGCTGGTTCTGTATTTATGAATCGCAGGTGCATCCCGAAGTTGTCGGGTACCACTTGGGTGCAGATAGAAGCGATTCGGCATACCAGGTCCCGCTGATCGGCCCAGCGGTCTTCGCCCTTGGCATTATGTGCTGGGTCCATCGAGCCGCTATCGTCTGCACACAACAGTGTTAGCCTGCCTAGCGTAGGTAATATACGGATGGTCAAGGTTGGGTACCGCAGTAGATGACGGGTTGGTAAAGCGCAAATTTCACGAGACTTTCTGTGTTGGTCGACTGGCCTAGGACCGATGTATCATCGTTCTGCAGGTCGACAGCCTTATTGACGAGCGTCTCCAATAGTGGATTGTCGTCTGTTGGGAAGAATTTGTGCAGCTCCTTCTCTTTTACAAAGGTGCTGATGCTCTTCCTGAAGTCTTCTTTAGACTTAGGTTCGGATATTTCCTGATAAAACTGGATTAGAGAGGGAGCAAATCTCTCTTCCTTGTCCAGCATACCTCTACAAGGTTCCCGGGCTGAGATATACCCTTGTCTCCGCTTATCGCGAACTTTTTGAAGACCCCATCTATGATTGCGGTCACCTCAGGATTGTCGGCCCAGGCAATAATGAAGAGGGCAATCGCGCTGATAAGGCCTGCGATAGCGGCACGGAGCTGACTCCTCTGCCGGGTCGACTGCATGGCGTCATCAATCTCGGGCTTGCCCAGTTCGGCGGCCAGCTTTGTGGCCTCGTCCGTAGTGCCACCGTGCTCGACGAGAAGCCGGATCACCTCGGGATCCCTGAGCCGCCTCAGCTCGTTCTCCAGTGGTGTCGACCCACCATGGAGGGCCGGGTCGAAGTACTCGGCTCTCGCGTGGTGGCTTAGCAGGTCACCGACGATCTCATGACGGTTGTTGGAGTCCCGCCCTCGAGCCGTCACAATCCACAGTGGGGTACGGCGCTGAGACGAGAGGGCATCCACCTGGGCACCCTTGAGGAGGAGGAGCCTGACTGTGTCGACATGTCCATTCTGCGCTGCTAGGGCGAGGGGCGTGAAGCCGACGGTTCCGTTCCCTCTCTCCGCACTCTGGTCGTCAATCGAGCAAACTTTGAGATAGCGATCCAGTACCGCCTCTGTGAGGACTCCGGCCGCAGCGTCGCTGTGAAGGCTCATGTTGAAGCAGATACCGTAGGATTCACTGAAATTAGGCCATTGAAAACATGCTGGGAAGTTTGCGGGTTTGGAAAACGACGAATTGGATGAGTTTTAAAAATGAAAAAGTGCGTATGCCGATTCTTGTCACCCACGACAGAACAAGATATTGGTAATCCTGCCTGTCCTAGGATGTATGGACGTACCAGAATATTCCGCCAACAAAACCCCCAAACTTGACCTCAATTTCTCGGGGGCCTGTTTCGGGTTATCCTACATGAACGGTTGGCTGTAGATTACCCCTGCGTGCACTCAGCTTGACTGATATTTCGGGTGTTGGGCGGTAATGTCGCCCATCGGTCAGACAATCCTGAGTGAGTCCTCTTGCGTTCCATCCTGCACCCATGTACCTTAACTGGTGTTTTAGTGTTGGGTAGTAATGCCCCGACGCGCTCTGACCAAGACTCGACTTGCGATCTAGAGTCACCTTGACAAGAGTTTTTGGTGTTGGGCAGCAATGCTGCATATCCCGAAGAAAAAGTGCTACTTGAGGGATTTCTCGCGACCTATCAGCGAAGCACCAGACATCGACTAGGTGGGAGCACTTTAGGAATCTGTGTAACACCGGCTCGCCGAGTACGATTTGACATGGCACGGCTGTAATTAGCTTCTTGCAGCTGAGGCGTCATATTTTGAAAAATTTCTGGTCACCACGCTCTGTTTTCCGCTTGTGAGTTCTTCTCGTATCCGCAGAGCCGCAGCCTCTTCGAGGCGATCCCAGTCCCTGATCGTCATGGCAACCCACCCGCGCCCTCGTCACTGCTGGTTCCGGGGCTGGTAGTTGTCAGGGTATACGATGAAGTTGGCAATACGATTGACGCTAACTGTTATGGCTGCACCATACCATTACGCCACCAGGGCAAGGATCGGTGGAATGATCGCAATTGTGGCAACCATCCTGGTGCTTACAGCTGTATATACGCACTGGAGCCGTTACGGTGGGCAAGGTCGTAACACTAACCCTCATAATGGGTAGGCTCTCAGCTAACCCCCTCCAGCATTTTAGCGCTGAGGTTCGCTAAAAATCTCGCTACTACGCATGGCGCGCTGCCATGTAGCACGGCGCTAGACAGGCACTAAACACGGTGTATTTTCAACCCAAGCGTGATATAACAGAGGGCTTTAATAATGCCTTTCTCAGTGTAAAGACAAATCTTCTGCCCTACCGTCCTCTACTCAATTGGTGCCGTCGTGCATCCCGACGACGATGAAAGAAAAGCAATCTATCTGGTTCAAGTGATTGGTGACAGCTTCGTCGAAAAGGAGTGAGCCAAGCCCGGACCTAGGCGAGAGTGCTTGCAACATGAAAGAGAACCTCTGCCCCCCTATCTTGTCGAAGTCAGAGCAAGCGATAATGACGATGTAAGCCCAGCCTCTACAACTGAGGAAACTTAGAACCTTCCCCTATTTAGATTAAGATAGCTTCAGCTGCCCAGGTAAAGTGTTGGATCCTCTTTATCGACCGATTCAATGTTGCCCAGTGCTATATCTGCCTCGACAATCTTACGGCCTCAGAGGTTACCTACCTAAGGACACTGCTAATTCATGCGGTAAATTCGAACCCCTATTGTTGGCCCGCCCCCATCCATCTCCTATCCAAAAAAACTATAAATCTATTTGCTGCTGTATATTGTTTATTTATTACATACACCTTTTTATTATAGTGACTAAAGGTTTATAGTTATGTGTTAAATTAAATATTTTGTTATTATTATATAAAATACCGGACCGTACAATATAAGGGTTTCGAATATTCAAGTATTTTTCTTAATTTTCGGCATTTTTTAAAAACAAAATTAAATATATTAATTATAACGTAGTAAATTAGATCAACTTACTTGGATTTTTTCTTATAAAATGTTCTTAAAACTACGTTAAAAGTACACACATTATGCTCGAGTTTGTAGTAAACGTTATATTTTTCATTTTTCGTTTTAACTTTATTGTAAAAATTATCTTTAGTTGTTACTAGCTGCGATTACTTATTTTACCTTTTTTGTACCTACAAAAAATAATATTTTTTACAATATGTACTTTGTTTTTTTAAAAGAAATTGTTGAATTTTAAGATTTCGGCGTTGATGAGAAATATCATTCGTTTTACATAATAAGCAGTATGTTTTCGAAAAATATAGCTTTGTATTCTACTATTAAGCCATATTTTATTAGAAAGATTAATGGATTTAATTATATTTGACGTCAGGTTATTAGGATAACCTTTTAGATTAATAACGTCCTCGTCGAATTGTGTTAATAATATTTTTTTAAGAAATTTCGGAAATAGAAAATTAACGAAATTAAGAAAACAAACGGGCGAAACGGGCGATATAAGTATAATTAGAACATTTAATATAGAAAGGTCTTCATTAAAATGGATTAGAATTGATCCAATTTATACAAATTCGGATTTAATATTATATAACGTTATAGCATTTTTCAATACGTTGTAAAAACGGGTGATAAAAATTATTTTAGTAATATAAAAAATACCGCCTTAGAAGATTTATATTTTATAACTGATTTACGCAATATATAATTAAGATACAGGATATATGAAATTTTTCAAACGGATAAATGGTTAGTAGATAAATAAAAGATAATAATATTGTTAATTTTGTGATTTATTTTCAATTTAATTAAATAATAACTTTCGTAATCTTTAAGAATAAAAAAACGTCTCGTCTTTTTAATATAGACTTGAATATATTTGTCGCAAAACCTAATTTATTTTAAGTTTAGTTTATTTATTGTGTAATCGAATACGTATATAATCAACTTCTGATTAAATAAAAGTAAGTTCTCGACAAATAAATATATATAGAGAAGGTCGTTTAAGTATAAATAATAAATGAAAATAAAACTTAACTTTAAAATATATTCATTAATATTATTTTAAATTGTTTTTAATTTCTTAATTCAGCTTATTAAAGTCGTTTAAATATTTAATACCTAAAGTTTTCATATTTAGTAGTATAATAATAATGTTAAAAAGTATATCGCATTGAAACTATAAATTTCTTTATATTATTATATTTAATAATTTCAACTCGATTATAGCTAAATTAATAATAAAGTATTGTTAAATCTTTGCACTCCTTTTTTTTTAAAAATCGTTTTCAACGATTTATATATAGTTTAAAGTTTTTTAACAGTTTGATAAAAATAAACTTTCAATTAACTCTAAGGTATTCTGAAACGCGGTACGGAAATAATTAATTAGCTATAAATTCCCATATATAAATCAAAAATTCAATTCATAATTAATTTTCTTTTAGTCGGCGTAAAATTTCAGGTTTTTTGTATATAATCGTATAAAAACAAAACATCGTAATATCGTTAATATAAGATAAATACAATGACGTTGTAAATAAATTTAGGTTATTTATTGTTATAGAAATAGTAGTTCCTATTTTAAAGTAATCAATCTTTAAAGCCTAGCGCGAATATGCTACTGATAAGCCTCAGATTAAAAGGTTTGGCTTTTAAAGTGATTTAGTTAACCTAGGTAATTTAAGTAATCTGAAACCAGTTTATATATATTATATAAATTTACGAGATACTTCTATAAAAAATAAATATATTATAAATCGATTTCTATGTGAATGAATATTTATTTAATTTAATAATAAAAAGTAATCGCTTTTTACTATAAAAAATCTGTATATCTTTTTAACGAATATATAAAATTATTTATCGTGTTATTGTTATTGGCAAATCAAAACGTTTTTTTTTCAAATATTACTTACACTTCTAAATACACGTATAGTACGTTCGTTAAATTTTCATAAGATTTTACTTAATAACCCACGAATAATTTATCGCCTAATTACGATATAAGCTGTTAGAGATTATACGAGTACGCCAGGCGTTTCAGTATAGCAGATCTATACGTCATTATATAAGATGACCTTAGCAGACCCATATATAGCGAGTTAGCTCTCCGACATTCATATTCTTTCTTAATCCTACATCTTCATCATCTTTACAATTGTATCGCTAATATAAGCATTCATAAATTCAGAACAAAAGATAATATAAAACGACACTTAAAAGTTAAATAATATATACGATTTCTATTGCAAATTAATAAAAGATAAATAATTAAACTTAACGCTTTACTACTTATTAAGAAGGTTTTTCAATTAATTAATAACATAGTTCTACTTATACTTCGGTTCTAAAAAAACCCCTTTTTAATCTTAATTACAGCTTTTACATACTAAAGATACTATTAAACTCTAAAAGTTCGAAATTAAGAAAAAGGAAACTTATTTAATAAAAGTAAAAAAGTAAAAGCAACTGATAACTAATAAAAAACCACATATTTTAAAAACAGAACCCCGAACCTTTTTCGAATAAATACGAAATTTATTTAATAATAACAAGCTTCGACATTATTCTTATTTAGCTTAAACTAATTACGCAAAAATATTATTTCTCTGTTTAATTATTATGTAATGTTAACTGTTAAACGCTGTAGGGCAATTTTTTTAAGTTTTAAACTAGATTTATCGATATAAAAGGATTTCTAATTTACACGAGATTTTACTTGAAATTGTATAAGAATTTCTTAACTAAAGATTGTTAAAAAATAATAGCTATTTCGCAGTTTTTTACTGGAAAAGTTTTGTAGTAATTCGAATCTATTATAACAAACTATCTTTAAAATTACCCTAAGGAATTTTCGGATATAATGAATTATATCTTTAGCGAATATAGATTTTTTCAAAACAAAATACATATTTTATTTAAAAATCTAAATAAAAAACAATATGAAATTAAATAACTTTATTTTCTTTGATAACCGAGGTTAATAATGAAATATATATTTATATTTAACCGTTTAGCAGTTATTTTAATTTATTATAAGGTATATCAATTTTTTTACGAGAACCTAAAATTTTAAGTTAGGAATAAATTATATATAAAATCTGATATTACATTTTTTTTTCAAAATATTTTAACAAGATTATTATTATTAACGGAAGTATTTTTAATTGGTATCTTAAAAAAATGTTATGACCTAACGGTCTTGGCTTCGCTACACAAGGTCGGGGCTATAAAAAAAGCTGAATCCGATCCAAGCCAAGACATCACGTAACTAGGTCAAAGATCTCAAGGTGCCAAGCACTTTAAATCCCTTAAACCAGCCGGAGGACTCAAAGAGCTTAAAGAGCTCAAGGGTTTAAGGCGCTTAAGTACCTTAAGCCAAAATGAAGATATATATGTTTATTATTTCCATGCTTTAAATAATATTAGTTTGCGATAATATATTATTATTTAATACGTTTTTAGTATTACGAAACGTAATAACTTATTATATTTATTATTTAAATTCTTACGATATTCTTACAAATATAAACCCGTACGACTTAGGTTTAATAATTGGTTAAACCGCCTAGCCGTTACTAAAAAGAAATCGTTAAACAAAGTAACGATAAAAGTTCTAATAATCGAATTAAAAAGAATAAAAGTAAGCTTTAAAAAAAACAAACGCTGTTTTGAAACAATTTAAAAGAAACAACTTCAAAACAAAATATTTTAATTATAGCAAAAAAAGATGTTTTAAAAGCGGATACTATTTTTCACTTAATAGAAACTTAAAAAAAAAGAAATCTCTTCATTTTAATAAAGCTAAAACGGCTGAACAAAAATCAGAGAATAAGGCTAAAGAAGCCAATTCGATTTATTTTCTTGCCAGAATTTATTATTAGTATAGTTTTTCGGATTTAAAACGATATCTTAAAGTATGCGAATTATCTTACTTATTAAAATATTAAAATTAAAAGTTAGGAATACTATTGAGAATAAACGGCTTTTAAAATAGCTATAAAATTAGGATATCTTTATTATTTTAACATAATAAGATATAAGATATATAAAAAACGGTTAATTTCGGTCGGATACTAGCAATTATAAACAGTTATTTCGAAAATTTTGCAAACTTTTTAAAAATCCTATATATATCAAAAACACTTAAAAACCTATTATAACTTACTCCATTTTTATATCTATTATCTTAATAACTATTTTGTTTATCTTAAAATTCAAAAAAGAATTACTGGACTAAATAAAATAGGAAAGTACTTATCAAACCAAGTAACGAATATCGACATACAAAAACTCTATAATAACCAAAATATCTAACGATTTATTACTTGTATTCCGAATCAGAATAATGTTAACAGTCTATCTCGTAAAGATATTTATGTTATTTCTCAATACTGTACATGCAACACAAGCTCTTAAATATAGAAACAACTCGTTCGAAAATCATTATTCACGACTTTATAACTCGGAAAAAGCGGAACGAAAGACTGCGTTAAAAAACTGTTATCTTCGAATATTAAATTAGCGGAAAAAAAGATATAAATATATAGAAAATTATTGTATTAAATAGGCTATCAAAAAAGTCCGAAAGTAAAAAGGCCTTTGAGTGACTAAGCTCTATCAGTTAAAAAAAGCGAAAAACCTTTCTGAATTAAAGTATCGAAAATTTTTATCACATAAAACCTTATATAAAGCAATAAAAAATTACATAGCTGGATCGAAATTCTATTTCGATATAAAAAACAAAATATTTAAGTTATAATCGGCTTCAAAATAAACTATACTGCTATATTTTAACAGTAATAGAAAAGTATTAAAGTTTTTTTAAAGATATATATTAAAGTTTTATAAATTTAGAATAATAATACGAAACTTCTTTAAACATAAAAAAAATAAGTTTTTAAAGAAATTAACAACCATTTTATAAGAATTTAAAGATGTGGACGAATTTCGTTAAATATATTAAATATATTAAATTACGATATTATGTGAAAAATGCCTTATTATTATTTTAATAATTTAAATATTAACTAGAAAAGCAAAAACGTTTTTTTAACATAAAACAATTAGATTAAAAATGATAATCGCGAGATTTCAGAATAATTAAAAGGAAAATAAAAACTTCAATTTAGACAGCCATAATATTACTTAAATATCGACGACTCAAATTTTAATTAAAAATAAAAAACATTATAAATTATCTGGATATAATAAATAAAACTATAGAATATTTATTAAGAGAAATGTTATCTCAAATTCTATGAAACTTGTTATATAAACTTTAAAACATTCGAAAATTCTATGAAAAGAGTAGATAACTCAATTTTAAAAAAGGATATATTCGATTTTCCGATTTACTAGCGGGTTATCTGATATTGAGGATATCTAAATTTGAATATAACAAATAAGAAATCGTCTAAAATAATATTTCTCTTTACTCACCCGTAATAGATTACAAATAATTAAATAACATTACGATAACAAACGACTATCGTTTAATTTTATGAACACGTTAAAGAAGAATCATAATAAAACAAATATAATATATTATATTTAATTTCCGAAATAATTATTACTATAGTGAAATGGTTAAAGAAGAAAGCATTATAAAATCTAATTTAAAATAATACACAGCTATTACGAATACGGTATCATGTTTATAAGACTTATTAACGCTATTGTTAACATTTAGCAATTGGTTATAATTATTTTCAAAAGATTTCTATATAAATTCGTGTTCGTATACTTTAACAATATATTAATTTATTTAAAAACATTGAAAAATACAAGTGGTACGTTTTTTAAATTTTAAAGACTTTTAACGACGTTAATACTTGAATAAATCTAATTAAAAATATATATCATTTTCAAAAGTTCAAGCTTTGATGTATATTTTTTTATTTCGGGATAAATATTAATTTAAAGTAATGAAGAATTGCTGTTAATCGGTGCTGATAAGCAAACTACATCACGATATAGAAATGGATTGTCGATATGAAAAACTCAATCCGGTTGTATTAGTAGTATTGAACCTGAATAACTGAAGTAGTAGAAAATATGCTAAATAATGATAGTTATAGGTGATACCTGAATGTTAAACCTATGGCGAAAAAGAACTCCTTAATATATATGCGAAGCCCGGGCTTTCGAATTAGCAGAGCCTGATCATGGGCGTAACACTCTGTCGCACTTCAACATAAAAATAAATTTCAAAAAGAAAAATAATTAAGAATTGGTTAATTTTTAATATGGTTACCGTTACAACTATTCGATCAGGTTTAGGATTTAAATAATACGTACGAAATGTAAATAAGAGATACAGAAATATAATTAAATTATTAACGAAATTTACTATTAAGAAATACGCGGGAAAAAAGTTCGAAATTTTAAAAGAAATTGAAAAAAGTATTTAATTCTCTAAAAACGGAATTACTAAAACGCCGATAATAAGATAATTTAGAACAGGTAAAAAGACGTGTCAAAATAGACGTTTTAAACTATGATTCAAATACCGTTTTAAAATAATAAAAAGATGATAAATTAATATCTAATAACCTATTAGTTTAAAACGTTACGACGTATGAAATTGATATATATAATGAAATATAAAGAAAACATTAAAAAATATTAACGCTTTAAAGGTTTTTTAATAGAATCAAAAAAGCTTTTAATATTTACATGAATTATAGAAACTTTACTTCATGTGTAACAAGATATTCTTAAATAGATGTTATAAAAATCAAATAATTTTCCTTTTACAAGTAGATTTGAAAATATATTATATTAAGAAAAAGAAATATTGACATAAACATTTGAAATTACAAAACTACGTATAACTTTTAAATATTTGAACAAAGTAAATAACTATTAAAATATATTAAATATAGTATTAAACTATTGTCTAAATTTTAAAACCACTATTTTGTAAATTATTAGTAAGATTCCAAAATTGCTATAATATAAAGAAATATAAAGCAATTCAGAAACTAAACGATAATGAAAAAATCAATTATTAACCAATTATATAAGACATACGACTTTCAAGAATTACGCTAGATAATTAAAAAAGGGTTTAAAAACTATCATATATATAATAAGATTAAAATAATATACTATAAGTCTTAACAATTTTTATAATTTACCGGCATTTTTAATAAGAGTTAAAATATTATAAATTGAAATTTTGTTATTAACATAATTCTATTAAATAATCTAATTATTTATTATAATTGAATATAAATATTTCGTGTTTTTTTTAAAAAAAGGTAGCGATAAAATAATTAGCTTATTATTTTCATTACATGATGCTTTAATAAAAAAGGAATATAGGAAAGATTTATTTCCAAATTCAATGATAGGGTGTTTTTAAAAAAATAAATATCAAGTTTAGATTTTAAATATCAAAATACCTTTAAATAAACGATTAAATAAAACGATTTAACTGAATTTTATCATAATATTTTCAGATTTATATTAATTAAATGCAAGTTAAAAATTGAAAGATTTTCAAATTAAAATAATCAATTCATAATATATTAATCAAACGAAAGTATTAGTATATTTTCTTATATAGTTGAATATAGTTAAAGTGAAGAGTAATAATTACAATCATTATTTTATAAACAGTCAAACACGATAATAATTACTTGAAAAGCAAAACGAGTAATAAAAAATATAATTTAAATTTGTTTATAACATGAATTAAAATCCTTTTAATAAAAATGAATTACTTTTATAAGAAAGAATTAATTATGATTTTAAACGGAAAACGTAACTTCAAATATTTGTCAAATTAAAATCAAGAAATATAATTATAAATTATATTTTAAAAAGTTTGATAAGGTTAGAATTAAGCAAATAAATTCCCAAATCAATTACTAACTCTTATTATTACAAAGAAATAAAAATAAATGTTGTTTTCTATCTTTTCTCATTTAAATTACTAAAAAAAACGTCATTTCAAAAACAAATATAAAATCAGAAGAGTGATGATAATAAATACGAAATATAATAAATACTAAATGTTAACATAACACATCTCAAAATTTAATAATTAGTGAAGTAAAAAAGATTCTTATAAAAAATTTCTTTTTTAAAATATCTTAAGTACTTAATATATACGATAATTTTAATTAAACAGTTTTACCGCTAAAATCTCGACTAAGGCTTTTTAAAGCGGCTAAAGTTATAGAAAATAAGTATTTTTTACCCATATATAATTTTATGTCGTTTGAATTGAGAAGAAATAAAAACCTTCGTTATAATATTTTTTTCTACAACGAGCCTCGTTTGTCTTTCGCCTATAAAACGTTATATTATAATCTAACAAGCATAGTGAGCTAAGAAACGGTCGAAATACGAAAAAACTACACCAGACACGGGTATTAATTACGTAATAAGCTTAACGCTTTTAGAGGTATTAATATTTTAAATCTTATAAGCGATATAAGGAGATTAAAAAATTTGAAAGGCTTTAAAAGTTATACTGTTGAAATATTTTAAGCGTAAGTCTAATATATTCATTAAATTCATCATTTTTGTAATAATAACTTATATTAATAGTTTAATATATATAATCTTTTAATTGTTTTAAAATATGTTTATCCTTGTCTTATTATTAGAAATTCTTTAATATTTCTGCTAATATACATTTTTAGAACCTGAATTCAATAAGAATTAAATTTTTAGCTCTTATCCTTTTTGAGGGTTTGTTCAGTAATATTAATATATTTTAATTAATATTTCTACTTAAAATATAAATTAATATTTAACGTCTGTTATAAGATAGTTCTAGGTCAAAATTGAAGTATTTGCAACTAAATAACCATTACATTAATATATATTATTATATTACAAAATAAGACCAAATGGCCATAGTGTTACATTAGGAAAAAATCGTTTACATTATATTTACTTAATTATAAGTATATATTTGCCTTTAGAGTTTAAACAGGCTTATATATAAGATATTTTTATAAGTGCGTTTTTATGGATAAGATATTTTTACAAGTGCATTTTTATATAAAAAACTTTATATAATTTAAATTAATAGTACTGACTTACTTAGAAAAACTAAATTTCGATTAAAACAAAATTATTGAGGTTTTTTTTCTATTGCGTAAATTTTAAAGAAACTGTGACCGTTACTTTCGAAAATAGAAAAAAAATAATATAATCAATTTGAGAATTTTAATAAAGAAACCCTGTTATAAAATATATTCTTATGTTTGAAAGGTTTTTTCCGAAATTGAAACAAATCGATGCTAAAGGCAGTAATACACTCAATGTATTTTATAAATGATTAAAAAATATTAAAAATAAAAGCATTAAATGCTTAAAAATTAAGATTTTCAATTGGTATATTACGAAGATTAGTAAGACACATGATAAATATGATTAATATACTATAAAAATGATAATATAGTTTAAAGATTAACGGTTAATTAATAAATTATGGAAGAATATTAAAGTTATTATATACATTATATGATATAACATTAAGATTTATAAAATTTGGAATGTTTTAACGAAATATAAAAAATATGTTGAAAATTATAAATATAGTAAAATATGATATTATCGATATATCTACAAAAAGCCTTAATAATAAAATAATTGAAATGTTTTATTTCGAAAAGAAGAATTAATTCGAATAAGAAATTATTTGATAAATTGGATAAATTATTAAAATAGTGTAGGTCCAGTATACAGAGAGAATATTTTAATAGAAATTTTTATACGGATTTCGAAAAGTTAAAAACTTAATTTAAAAAAATCGTTCGAACTATAATACAGGAGATTAAAATTAATTAAGAAAATATTAGCATTAAGTAAACGTTACTTACTTTAGAATATTTAACGCAAACAGCAAAAAATATATTATATTACGAATAATGACAATGATTCATATGTACTTAACAGACTGCCTTATTTAATAACACATTACACGTAGATTAAAAATAATTTAATTTCTTTAATTGAACGAGAAATAAACAGGTAGATAAACTCTAGCGTTAATCTCTTCCAAGTTTGGTTTTATAAAACGTTATTAACAAATAAATAATTTTGTAAACCTGGTTAAAAGGAAAATAATACTCGTCGAAAAGCTTTTTTATATTTGAAATTAATAGAATTAATAATTGTTAAAAAGGCTAATTTTTATACTATGAAAGAATATTTTTCAAAGCTTTGTATAGATATTACATTTTAATTTATGTTTATTACAAATCTTCATTTTTATACGAGAAATATGAAGAAATAATATCCATATAGTATAATAAGATCATGTATAATAAATAGAGAGGTTAATTATTTAATTGAAAAATGTTTTATTAAAATAACAAATCTTTGCAATAATTTAAAAATTATAGGTGCCGATAGAAATATAAGTACGATTTAATAAATTCGATACAAAATTAAAAAAAGGTTATTTATAAAAGAATGTAAAATGACGAAATTTAAAAAAGTTTTAAAAGGTTCGTCAAAGGTGTTTTCAATGTAATGATAAAAGCGGCTAAAAACTTTATTTTTGAGGTAGGCAATAAAAAGTATTTTAATATATTATAATAATTGATTGTGGAATTTTAAGCGGAAACTTTATTTTATTAAATACTATTAATAAAGTTAAATTATGATAGAAATGTAAGTAAGAACTTTATACTATTGCAGAAACCCAAAATCAGGATTGTGCTTCCGATAATGGAAGAATTAAGCCCGAAATTATTAAATTCCAAATTCGTATTTAAGAATAATATTAAATAATATATTTTGATATTATTTTATAGAGACGTTACTAAATAACGTTTAAGGGTTGCTAGATATATAAATATACGGCTTTAAATCACGGAAAAACTAATCAGATTAAATTCACTTTATATTTTATTAATAGATCAAATTTAGAAAATACGAAATTTTAATATTCGATCGAAAATAAAAATAACTGTAAATATATATACACGCTAAATTTTGTATTATTAAAAATTATACCATAAAAAAAGAAAAATAAAAAAAAGAAAACAATATACCTTATAGTTGTTATTATTAATATCTTAGTTTTAGTAATAAAATAAAGGTTTATAATCATAATCTAAAACATTAAACAAATTAATTAATATATTGTTATATTATTATAAATACAAGTAATTTTTAACAGACTAAGATGGTGCTAAATTACTAGAATATAATAAATAAAATTATGAAATAATTTTAAAAGATATTTTCTTTGTGAACTTTTATTTTATCAATAGCCTAAACGAAAAGGAATAATACGTTTTTAAAAAAATATATTCAACATTCGAAATTTTTTGAAAGATATCTTACTTTTTGGTGCTTATATAAACGTGAAAGTTTAATTTATAGTTAATTATTAATAGCTAAACGACATATTCTAAGATATTAAACTTTCATTATTTTTGATTACAGAAATAAAAAAGATAATTTAAGGAACTTCAGAATTAAAAATATTGGATTTTAAGAATATCTATAGGCTTATTAAAATATAAGAAAATGCGAATAATCAGGCATTTTTAAACGAAATATGCATTGTGTAAATGCTTAATTATTTTAATGTAATTTACGAACGTATTAATAGTTTTTTTTAATAAAAAATAAGTTTTATCCAATGGAAATGCTTTAAAATATATAATATATCTTTTGCTTACAACATTTTAATTTATTTGAAAACAGAAATAGGATATGCACTAAATATTTATAAGGGATATCAAGGTTTCGAAAATATTAAAATATTAATGAATTTGAAACAATTAATTTTATAAGGAAGAGAAAAGTTAAAATATATTACTATTTTTGAATATATTAAATTAAACCATAAAAACTGGCTATAGTTACAAAATAATAAGTGTTAATTATAGCTAGCGAAATACAAGTATTTTTCGCCTTAGTAAAATACTATAAGATATTTATTCGAAAGTGAAAAGATAATCATTACAGTCTAAATTAAATTTATAAAAAATAAATATATATTAAAGGTTATAATAATGTTTTAGAAAATTCAAAACGTAATTATTAATGGAGAAATATTAATTATATACGATTTAATACACTTTATCGAGCTAGAAACCGCCATTTGAAATGCTATGTTAAAAGTAATAATCGAATAATAGAATACATAAGGAAAATTGTATCTTATTATATCTTTTTCCTATTAATAAAAAGGAAATAATTTTAATTATACTATTTTTATAAGGAATTTATGGCTATTATTATGATTCTTTTCGCATTTAGGAATTTTTAAAGAAGCGTTGTATTAAATTTAAATTTATGCCAATTATTATATTTTTACTCGTTTTATTATAACTAGGCAATTTACAGGATAATAATTATAATACGTTAAAAGAATAACTAATAATAATGTCTTTATTGTTTTTTAAGAGATTTTCAGAATAATAAAGCAAATATTTAAATTAGATAATTAAATTTCGAAAATGTTTAAATAAAATTAACTATATAATTTTTAATACTATCTTAAAAAGATTTATATCCGCATTAAATGTAAGAAAATAAGAGACACGAGAGGTACGGCTAAATGTCGGCAACCAGTTGTCGACCGACTTGCTTAAAACAACTACAAAATTCCATACCCGGGCGAATACGCATACAACCCAGATAAAAGTCAGTCAATACACTTATTTCTTGAAATGGTTTGCGATTGCTTAGCCATTACCTCGCCTACATATCTATTACCTTATACATTTTTGATAAGTTATTATTGTATTTTGTAATATTTTATATCTATTATATAATATAGCTCGTATTATCGTAATATCATATGATCTGAAATATTCTTTTATAATAATGTCAAATATGTTATTGATAATTTTAACCAATTTTGTTTTTAAATTTAGTTATATATTTAAAGTATTTATTTTGCCTTTTTTTGAAAAGCTTCTTATAAATAGTAATGCAATCGAAATTTGCTATTTTTTTTACCTATCCTAAATATTATTCTTAAGTTGTTTAATTACGATAAAACGGGTCAAAATTTAATAATATAAATAAGTCCCAATTTAAATAAAATTTCCGTTGAGAAAATTCTAAAATTTTCGTAAGCTATAATAATAATTGTAAATTTCTTTTTCGAAACAACGTTGGTAATTTGGGTTCCTTTCATTTTAGGCCAAAACAATCCTGTAAAATATAATTTGCTTTCATTATTGCGATTTTTATTTAATATGTTTAACGTATAAATGGAAATATCCGTTTTAAATTTAACTAAATATATTAACTTCTAAATAAACAATATTAAATTGTGAAAAATAGTATTTTTAATTTTTTGACACTCTGTTATTATTTATATTATTTATTTAAATTCTAATATTCGTAAAAGTAATGAAAACAATATTAATGTTACTAAAGCTTCGTATAACTGTTTATAATTATTTAGAAACTTAAAAACACCTGTACGATTTTAATTATTGTTAATGTTTATTATTTTTGGTTATAACAATCGTTAAGCTTTATTTTAATATATCTTAAAATAATAATATATTGTAATTATTTTATATATTATTTATAAAATCGACCTTTTATTCGATTAACTAATAATGTAACATTTTGTAAAATTGAAAGCACTCTATAAATATTTCTTATATAGGAATTTTTAGTTTTTAATAAATAAGAATATTATTAAAGTAATATATAATAAACAAATATAAATAAATTTATAATGTATAATTTAGCTTTTTTTAAAAGATTATCGATTAGTATATAAGTTTTACTAAAAGAATTAAACACTGAAATTATTCGTGTTTTGTTTTGAAAATAGTTTTTTATTTGTATTTTCTTTAAGTTTTATTAAATTTATACCCATTTTTAAGATCGAATATTATAAACTATTTCATTGCATAAAATCAAATATTTACTTTTAAAATTCAGCATCATGATATTTAAATTTTAATAATAATATCGTTTAATTATGAATAATAGATTATAAGTTACAATTTATTCCTTTTTTCAGTATAAAAAATACAATACTTTACGAATAATTTAGAAAGTTAAATCCATTTTTATTATCGATTTTTTAAGTTATGTTTTAAAAACACCTCTTTTGTTTTCGTTAATTTTATGAATAAGCTAATACTTTATAAATAAATTTCTTTTTTAAAATTATTTCTTGATTTTATTCGTTATATATTAATAAGTCTATATTAAGTTCTTTTTTATAAAGCTATTTTTATTTATAATATTATAATAAAACATTATATAAATCATTGAATTTTTAAAACAATCCTTTTAAAGTAGTAATCCATTAATTTAATTTAATTCAATAATAATAACGTACCGTATTTGTTTTAAATACTTTTTTTCTTTTGTATTTTATTTCGTTAGATAATATGAGATTTATCCTATTTTTATGCCTGTATGTATTATTATTTTTCATTGAATATTAAATTCTTAAGTCCTTTTTTATTTATCACGACGGTATAGAAGGAAGTTTACGTCGCTAATTCCGTCGTTAATTAAGGCTTTATATCGGCGGAATTCTGGTTCTCTCAAAATTATGCTTTAACCTTTAAATAGAACGATAATAAAATTAACCATTTAATATAGTCTTTAAATAAATATCTTAAAATAATTAATTTCGTGTAACACTTTTGCATTTTCGTAAACAAAATTCTGACTTTCCATATTCGTAATTTTATAACACTTTAACTTGTTTTTTATAATAATTTAAATTTATTTATAACATCCGATATATTGTAATTTCCGCTTAAAGTTCCGTAATTTATTATTGCATGATAACAATACCTTTCGATTCGTATCTTTAATGTAATAAGATCGTTAACGTCTTTCATTTTTATGTTTAATGGTTTTTTAAGAATTCTTTTAGTATCTTTAAATTTTGTTATTTTATAGCTTTTTTATAAATACCTTTTTTAACTTTCTTTCGAATTTATCGAACCTTATTTACGTTTTTATATATGGCGCGTTAAGTTATTATATTTGTTATTTCTAACGCTATATTCATCTGTTAAATTATATCAGATTTCTTAAATTAACATTTAATGTTTTACTCTATTAAACAAATTGCCTTTCTGTATAATAAATAACATTTTGTTAAGTTTTTTATAATTTGTTATTTTCATCAAAAAATCCTAAATAAAGTATCGACATTCTTGTTTTAAAACATTGTTTTTCAAAACTGATAACAATTATTTAATAATATTTCTATAGGGTACGTTTAAATAAATCTTTTATGAATTAATAATTATACCAAGTATAAAAGGAAAAAGATTGTTTTTGCGGTTATTATTTTCCTTTAGTTAATTTTATACAGTTACTGATTGATCGATATCTTTTTAAAATGTAATAATTCGAAAATTTCGATATTACGGTTTATTTATTTTATTATTTCCGGTTTAATTAAGGGAATCTATTTTTTATATATACATTCGATAGATAATAAATAAACCTTTTCTATTAGATATATATTGGATATTCTTGTTGTCCGTAATATATAACATATATTTCGCTATATTAATTTAGAATTTCGGAATAATGATTCTTTAAATATTTCCGATATCCTTTTAATTATTTCTTTAAAATGTATTATATATATTTTTTGGTTCCTATCATGTACACAAACCTTTCGTTGTTTTTCTAACCTTTGTTAAGGTATTATTCAAATATAAATATTTAATTGTTTTATTACCGTTTGTTTCGATGTATAATATATATCATCCCTAATATTTCTTTATAATTATAACACTGAATTCAAATATATTCTTTTTTATATATGGCCTCAAATTTATAAGTTTCATTACGGAATTATATAAAGTATTATAATATTAGGAAATATCAATTTTAATTCAAAATTCATTAATTAATTTACTATTAACGTTTCTTTTACTCTAGATATGTTATTTGTTAGCGAATTTATTTATTAAAGTTATAAAATTTAATATATGTTAGAGTCGATCAAAATTAAAACTTTTTTTTAAAATTTCTTTTCAGTAATCGAAAAACTTAGCTATTAATACTTTTTGTGCCTAGTTTTACTTTACCGGTAGCTAAATAAACATATTACCGTAATCAGGTGCCGATCCGTTTTATCGTAACTATTCAATTTGTATTTTAATTTTTTTTTGTTTAATATTCCGAAACCTTTCGTTAAAATATATTTCAATGGTTTATAATCGTCATATATTTACAGTTTTGACAGGTTTTGTTTTTCGATAAATAAAACAATATATTTTCTTAAAATGAGCTTAAACTAAATAGTACGTTTTTCGAAAATCGTTTAATAATAAACTTTTCTCGTATAATAAAATCACGAAATAAATAGAAAAATAGCTGAAGTACGTCCGATATTATGAGAAACAAGGTTAGAATTTCGCGGAAATGTTATTAAATAATTTAGACTTAGAAAACCTTAAAGTCTTTTCCGACTTTTTTAGTAAACCTTAATTAAATAACTGGCTGTGCTTTAGAAAATCTTTTAATATTCGAAGTTTTATCATTATTTTCGAATTTTCTATATACCGTTTAAAACGATTGAGTAAAGTTAACATTCTTTTTTTAAAGAAAGCAAGTCATAGGTTTAAAAGATCGAATCGCTGAAAAAGATATTTTTTAGTTAAACGAAGTTATTAATGTTTATCGTTTAAACTTATATAATTATTAACAAATGCATAAATGCATTATGAGTTGATAAATGTGTTTTCATAATATCACTTGAAATTTAACGGTATTATTAAACAAGATCTTATAAGTGATAACGGCTAAAGGGTTAAATTAATTATTAAATATAAGAGGTACGGGTTTTTATTAGCTAAAATATCCTAAAATTTTAAAAAATTAAATATAATAACAGGTTGCGTTTCATAATACCAAAAGGATTTAAATAATAGAATTATATTACAACTTAATATTATCTATATTATAGAAAAAAGGAACGTATATATTGTATTTCTAGCTTATAATCCTTATACACATTAACTTTTTAAATATTTTAAGGTCTTTAATTTTTTGATATACTTTAACAAGCAGAAGGCAATAAGGAGTTTAAAGACTTCAAGCCCGTTACCTAATATGTCCCATATCGAGTATATTTTTTTTCTTGTTTCGACCGTCTTTTGGGCCCGCTAAGCCATTTGAGTTATAACAATTACGAATATTGAAAATCAGGATTTCGCTTATAATAAAGAAAAGCTTTAATACGAAATTAGCTATTTCGATATTTTTATGAAAAAATGATATTAAATAACTAATTTGGATATTATTTTACTGAAGAAATTAGATATACTGTTAGAAAAACTATGATTGCATTAATATAAAATTTTGATTAATAAAAAGATTAAATAAGTAAAATGTACTTTAATCTTTATTAATAAGCAAATTGCAGAAATTAAAAATTATAGTAATGAATTAAGTCTGGCCATGAATGTAAATGTAAAAATATAATAATATTTTATTAACCAATTAACCAAAATATAAACAAAATATATTAAAGGAAAATATAACGTACCATGATTACTATTAGAGCAAAGTTTAAATAATTAAATATCGATTAAATATAAGAATTTTAAATATTAAAAAGCTTGAATAATACATTATTTAAATATTATTAACAAAACTAATTTGGCTTAAAAATATTTGGTACGGAAGTATTAAAATATAAGATATAAAATTACAAAATAATTATAAAAAAGGTCTATGAAGGAGATTTTACATTATTTAAAGCTTTGACGGAAACCAAGTAGGGACTTTTAGAAAATACCGAGAAAATCGAATAAAAAAATAAATTCGATCTCCGAAATTAACCGTAAAATATCTTATATTTTTCTTATTTGAAGAAAATTGTAAATTAAGATTTATTATTAAGTTCTAATAATTAAATAGTGTTATTATTAAGAATTGATTATATTTATCTTTGATTACGAAACTAAAGATATTGATTTTAAAAAATCAAATCATTTATAATATTTAATTTTAAAAATGTAACTCTATGAAATTTAAAAAATATTACGATTAAAAAATATTTCTTAAAGCAGCACTCGGATCACATAAATATTTGATTACATTAATAAAATTTATAAAGTTGTTAACAATGTTTTAATATTTAAAAGATTATATATTACGAAATCATTTCCATAGTTTTATTATATATTATTTTCGCAATATTTTTATTTATTCCAAAATCGAAGTAAAATATTGAAAATACGGTTAAGAAGTTTTTTAAACTTTATAAAACTTTAAACAATTAGTAATAGAAAAAGACTTTAATTATATAAATAAAAAAAAGTATTTATGCTATATTACAATTTTAAACTGTATGAAAATAAACCTGAAAAACCTATTGTATTTAAAAAATAATTAATATTAATAAGAATTAAAAACGCATAAATATTTTTGAAATTTACTAAATATAATGGAATGTTGATTCAAAACCTTAATAAGCATGTTATATCGTAAATTCATCTTATTAGAAAGATTATAAATAAAGATTAAAAATAAAGAAAAGTTTTAAAAACTCGAAAATATGATTATTAACAAAGTAATATTCATTCTATATAATTTAATCCATTTCGTGAATCTTGAACTCATTATTTCGAATTACGTATTAAATTGAATAATTAGACAATAAAATAATTAAAATAAATTTTACTTTGTAATATTTCTTTAATGCAAATTTAAAGATGTTAAATTGAAATACATTGTTTCGAAAAAGAATTATCTGGTTATTATTATAACTCTTCCAATGTTTAAATATTTCCTGAAAACGTTTTTATTAACTTACAATTTATACGGATTAATAACATATTACTTATCTTATGATAATTTAAAAAGTTAAAGAATTATAAAACTTTTATGTCGTTATTATCTACAAAACAAAATATAAAAAACCGCAAAATTCTTACGTGATCTAAACGACTCAAATATAAAATGAAAATTAATTTAGAATTTTCCAAAATGATTTCCATATTACCTTGAATAAAAGCTTACGCTGGTATTAAATAGTAACGAAACGAGGTATATAAAACAATATATAATAAATAATTAAGCAATTTAACCATAATTTATTGAAAAGCATTTATAGATTTTAAAATAATATAAAATAGATTTAATATACTAGATATATATAAATATTAAATATGCTAATATTTAAAGGTTTATAAAATCCTAAAATAGTTTTAACATATTTATGAAATTTTTAATGTAATAGTACTATGTCAAAGAATATAATAATAAAATAACTAATTTAATAAAGCCAAACTATAGCGATGTAAAGCTTATAAAATATAATAATCAATATTAATATGTGTACAATGATGAGATTTCCTCATTATATATTATATTATTAAACTCTCCTTATATTCAAATTTAATAAGACAGATATATTATATTTATATTTTAGTCATCGACTATTAATTAAGGAAAATGATTTATTTTTTATTTTACTAATAAAATATTAATACCACATAAATATTAGACATCTTGGAAAAAGTATTTATAAAATGTACGAAGTATTGTACAATATTATTTTCGATAAAATGACCACGTTTATTGGAAAAATCTAACAGAATCGTGTAATATAAATCAATGAAAATTATAAGTTACTGAATATATTTAAACCTTAGGCGCAAGCATAAATAAAACAGTTCAAGTAAATATTAAAATGATTTAATAATTATAAATATATATATAATGGTTTTGTTAATGTTAAAGAAATATTTATATTGAATTAATTTAAATAATTGTATTCGAAACACAAACGTAATATGAGAATTCTTATGTAATTGAATAAATAAGGATAATTATTAAACGTAAGTTAAAACAATAAGTTTATTAAATAACAAAAAATTCTTTATTTCGTTTTAAAAAGTATTTAAAGAAGAAGAATGAAATATTTAATTATAAAAATATTAATTTATATAAACCTATTAGGAAAGTCTTACAAATAATTCTTAATTAAAACTTTTACCGAAAATTAAATTATATTTTGCTGTTTATATTTATTTCTCTACATTAATAATAAATATTATTAAAGCTTATGTGGAACGAAACAATATAAAAATAAAAACAAAATTACGTACGAAATAAGAAACATTTTAATATGCGTAAAAGGAAGTTTATGAAATATCTATTTAAATATAAAACAAATATCCGATTTTTGAAAACATTTAACGCTTATTAAAATTTTTATAGCAAACGACGATATCACTGAAAATAATCATAGCTTAATTTGTAGGTTTTAAAATAACTGTAAAAGATGAATTAAAAACAGAGTTCAAAATTAACGTAATAACCAATATCTTAACGGAAATTTATATTTACGAGTTTTACTTTTCCCGTTTTTTAAAAAGAATTATAATTTTGATCATATTATTTTAATATATTTAAACAGCAAAACTTTTATTTATAAAAATAAATTAAATACGTAATTAAATTATCTTCTTTTTACAAATAAAACCTTCAAAATTTCAAAAAACCCTTTTTTAGAAATATTCTTTATGTCTTAATCATTAATTTTCGATACGAATATTTTTATACGAAAATAACACAATATATATTTTAGTCTACCAATAATTGAGCTTTATATAAGCTAAATATTTCAAAATAGCTTTTATTATTTGGTATTTTTAATTTTTTAAAACCCTTAAAAAATATAATATAATTTCAAAATAAAAGTAATCGAAAATAAAAGTAAGTTTTAATAGCAGACGGTAAAAGTCGAACCTTAACGTGCAGATGTAATAATACAACTAAACATCTTAACCAGAAATATACACGTATCCAAAAAGAAGAAATAATCTTAAAAACAAAATCGCAGGAAAAAAGAAGATCGTATTACGATCTAACGAGCTAAAGCCGCGGCAATCATCGGGTCAATAAAAATCAAAACCCATTTGGTCAAGTTACGTAATAAATGCTTAACAGAAAACAACTAAATATAACTAAACAACTATACCTAAATGTAACGAAGCGAATTACTTAATTAAATATGGCTAAGCAAAAAGAAAATGATTAAATGAGATAATATATATAAGTATATTTCTTTCCATAATTTTAATAACAACAATTTGCATTAACAATTTGTTATATATCACGTCCTAACAAGCTACGGCCTCCAAAATCGGTCGTTACAGAAACAGCCAAGAAAGTCAAGTAAATCAGGTTACGTAAAGAATTATGAATTCACTAATACTAAGCCAATAACCCGGATTGCTAATTTACTGATAATAAATTAATAAACCAAATATTAAGATATATACGTTATTTCTATAATTTAAATAATGCTAATGTGTAATATAATTTCGTTACTTAAAAGATTTTTAATATTATACAACGTAATTAATCCTCATATTTATTTCTTACAATCATAAAATATTTTTATTAGTTTAAATTCGTCTAACTTAAATGTACTAATTAGTGAAACATTTTAGTTATTTTATGTCATAAGATTTTATCTTATTGTACCGTTAAACCTCAAGTAATATTATGGATATTATGTTGATTCGCAACTAATTAATTTATAAAAGCTTTTATATCGATATAAATTTAAACAAAAAAGATTAACAACCTTATTTAATGAAGAAAAGAATCTTTCGATAATTAAACCTGTTACATAAATGTCTCATTTATTTTAAAGCAGAAAGTAGTACTTTTATCGTATAGTTTTAAGTAACATATAATTAGCTTAGAGGTAAAAATAAAATATCAATTATTAAGAAACCTTTTAAAACAAAGTAAGTTATCTAATTAAATATTACTCAGAAACTAGGAAACATTTTAAAATTTCTTAAATCTAAATTATTTAATAATATTTCCTCAAAATTACAATTTTTCTTTTTTCATAATATCGAACTTATTTTAGGTACTTTTTTATTCGAGTTATTACACGTATTTCCCATGTAAAACTTATAATTAGAGGATTACTAAAAAAAGTAAGGACTTAATTTAACCTTATTATAAAAAGATATATTGACTAGTTAATAAAAAAGCAAACTTTACAATAATACGAATATATAATAATTTAAAATAATTGAAATAACTATTCACGAAGACTTCTAGAAGAATGAATAAAAGACAAAAGCCGAAATATACATTTAATGGTTACAATAAAAAATTCGGCATTCAAATACGGTAGAACATTTATTTAACTAGGATTGAAGCTGAATTCAAACAAAAGGTATTAATAATCAAATTTTCAACGAGTTAAAAGAAATATAGAAAAGATTTTAAAAGTTTCATCGACTTAAATTCTTGTTAAATAATATCGTTATAGCAATTAAATTCGATAGCAGATAGTATATCTAGCGTAGCAAGAATAGAAACATTAAATATAATAAATCTCGACTTAATAGTAATATTTTCCGATATAACAATACTTTGCGTAATGTCGCACTAAAATCTTTAGAATTTCAGGTTATTTATAGGAAATGTTAGAACTAAATTATATACTATAATTATTAAAAAATGGATTTAAAGTTATTAAGTATCTTTTATCTAAAAAACAATAACAAAACACTTAAATACTTATACTTGAAAATTAAGCTGAGAAAATTCACAAAACGAATAAAAGTGTGATTAATCTAAACTAAACGTAATATAAAAAAAGATTATTACGATAAAAGATTTAACGCTAAATACGAAGAGCCAAGAAGTTGGCCTAAAGGGTATTAAAAAGATAATAATACATCTTAAAAGTATTTTAAGAAAAACTAAAAATAAATAAAGGATATTTATCTCGGAATGCTTAATCGACATAGGAAAATATACGCCGTATATTATAAACTACGAAAATATTCAGTACATAATATATAAATAAAATTTCAATTTATTAACGGGTTGAATATATATATATAAAAGGAATTGATTTTCTTAATTGATGCGGAGATAATAAAATAAATGAACGGTAATATCGTTATTTTCGAATTATTGTCTTACAAAACGATTAATTTCATAAGATTGGCTAAAGAAAAAAAGTTATTTTAACTTTCTGTGAAAAAACATTTTCAAAAATTATCACAAACATTAATTTTTTATTACTATTTATTACAAACCATAAAACAAATAAAGATTTAAAGAAAAGAAATCGAAAACTAACCGAAAACCTTTACTAAGAAGCAATAAATTTCAAAACGCATAATAAGACGTCGCGTACTATACATAAAAACAATTTACAAAACAAGAAAAAGATTATGAGACGAAAAAGAAAATTTAATACAACTTAAAGAAATAATACGCCGGCAAAAATAACAATTTCCGTAGCTTAATACAATATATAGTAAAATATAGATAAGGTTCAATATATTCAAAAAGAACAAAAAGATTATTTACAAAAAAGCCGCAAAATAACCAAATCTAAAGAAAATAAAAGGAATTCCTAAAAAACGCTTTAAATATAACAATAAAAACCCTTAATAACATTATTACTTTAAAAGTACAAGTTGAAACGTATTAATGTATTGCAATAATGGATAATAAAGCCCTAGGCCAAACTTATATTATACCGGATATTGTTAATACGTTTAAATTATTATAGAAATACAAATTAAAACCGTATATAAATATGAATACCAAAAATCAATATATTATGTGCGATAACGAGAGACTCTAATGTAAAATTAATTAATGTAAGGTTTTTATTTAAGACTGTTATTAAACGATAAATGTTAATATCATTTTATAAAGAATTACAATAAATTGTTAGAAATACCATAAATATACTAATATAAGAATCAAATTAATTGAAGGATTAATTGGACAAAATTTGCTTTATATTTCATTAATAAATAAGGAAAATAAATTTAAGATTTTCGTATTCAATTAGAAATAGCAATAAATACAGATATGAGAATACGGTAAACATCTTACTTATTAAAAGAACAAAATATAAAAAAAGTAATTAAATGTTGAAGAAACAGAGAACGTATTGTAATAGTTTTTGAAATAAATATTAAGAAATTAAATAACAACGTAAAATAACAGCGCCGAAGGTTAGAGAATCTAATTAATATATTAGTATAACATTATGAACATAAGCCGTATTTTAAAAAAGGGTTTAGTACAAAATTATCAAAATATAACAAATAAAATTATAAAAAGAATTTTAAAAAAAGGTTTATAAACGAAGTTGTACTGTATTTACAATCTTAGTAGAAACAAATTATACGCCTTTAGAAAATACTTGAAACATAAGTTATTAAAAAGGTAAATTCGATTTTCGAAATTACCTGCAAAGTACCTGATATCTTTCGCATCTAAAAAACCTACAAATTACGACTTATAGTAGATTATCGATAATTAAACAATATTAGTGTTAAGATATTAAGTATTATATTCTCTAATTTTCAAAATAATAATCCTATTTTACGAAATTATATAATTTCAAACGTTTAATCTTAAAATAAGTATAATTTTATTAAGGTTTTTTAAAAAAATGAATAATATTTTTTAAGTGGAGATATCATTTATTTAAAAACTTTATTATATCAATTATATTTATAAATATATTAATAATTTATCAATAAATAATAAATTATATATTATCAAAACAATGTACCGTTTATATTATGGGTTGTTTTTACGACTTTTTTATTTATTCGAAAACAAATGAAATATAAAGTATATTTATAAAGCTGTTTAAGCTTTAGCGAATGATAAACTATTAATTGACGTAAAAAGAAAATTAATTGTATAAATATAAATAAAGTATTTCCTGCATATGCTTATCTTAAGTGTATTAGAATAAATGTAAAGGAAATTATTATAATTATTAAATATATATTAATAACAATTTAAAAAATATATATATTTCTTAAAGTTACAAATTATTATAAGAGGTTTATGCGATATTGTAGTAAAGTTATTGTACATTTCATTAATTTTATTAGAAAAATATTTATAAATATTATATACGAAGAAAATATTAGAAAACTTAAAAACTCAATTATTAACGGTTTAATATTAATTATATATAATTTGACATATTTTATTAAAATAAAAACCGCTATTTCAGATTATGTATTGCGTATAATAATCGAATAGTAAAATAATGAAGGTGAATTATATCTTTATATATGTTTTTCCAACAAATTAAAACGAATTAAACTGACATACATCATTTTAAATCAGAAGTTTATGGTTATCGTTATTACATTTCAAAACTTTAGGTATTTCCTTTAATGAATATTTAGTAAATTAAAACTTATACAGATTATTACATTTTTACTCGTGTTATTACGATTTAAAGAATTTAAAGACGATAATTACAATATATATAAAGAAATAGCAAAATTTGATGTTGTTATTATTTATAAAAAAGGGTTAAAAACAACAAAACGGATATTTTAAGTAAATAATTAAATTTCGAAAAAGATTTAATGAAAATTAACAATATTATTATTGTGCTTTTAAAAGGATATTTATGTTTATATTAAATTATAATACTACGTGTTATATTTAACGATATATATTGAGAAATTAGAAAATAAAAGAATAATTTGTTATAAGAATCACCGCATAAATAAATTATCACTTTTTAAGGAATAATAAATATATTTAGTACATAATATATAATAATATTACTTATATAATTATTTGAAGATTTTTAATTATTTACAAATTTAGAATACCTGAAAATAATTGTTACTTATTTATAATTTTTCTTAGATAATGATAATAATTTAAAAAATACGATAAAATAAAAATGTTTATAATAATGTTAAAACATAATAATATAAATCTTACGAAAAATTATATTTGATATTTCTCTTTAAAAAATATATGTATTATATTTAATTATTATGGATTTCATATTCACCCTCTTTTTATCAGAAAATCTAATAACAATATATTGCGGCAATGTTTCGTTTATCCTTAATGAGTATCTAAAATATTTTTAGACTTTATTTTATTACGAAGAAATAAAATTTAATGCAAAATATATGCTGCTTAGGAATATCATTAATATATACCGGTTATTACGCGAAGTTCTTCATAAATTAAAAAATTACCTTTGTTTTAAAATTTTAACAAAGTGTTATAACATAAATTGGTTTAAAAGATGAGCTATTTAACGCCTTTATACTTTAAATAAATAAATAACTTAGACGAAACGATCAAAACGTATTCAAAAGAGCCTGTATATAACGAATATAATAATTTGATTAGAAAGTAATATGGTCTTTAATTAATATATAATATTAATTATTATGAAAGTATTAAAGCAATTTTAATAAATGCAAATTTTGGTTTTATATTTAATATTTTCAGCAACACGTATACCGGAGTTATTAATATTATATTAATACTTACGTGAAAATAATTAAAATACTTATATAGAAAACTAAAAATAACATTGAAATTTGTGCGTAATTAAATAAGTAAGCAACATGATAAAGCCGGTTAAAATCATTAATTTCTCAAAGAGAAAAACTGGTTTATTTTATTATACAATATATTTAAATATATCGGTTTATATAATATTATTAAAATGTTTTTGGAAAAATTAATTAATGAAAGCTTATATGGAAGGAGATATTTTATTTAATTTTAAATAATTTCGTAATTAAGTTAACATCAAATATTATTATATTTTATACGCTATATAATACGGTAAAAATAAAGAATGAAAGTATATATTCAGCAAAACAATTTTCTATATAAAACACCGATTTACTTAATACTTCATTAAATGGAAATGTTATTCAGATTCGGAAAATACTTAAAAACCTGCAAAAAGCCTTATAAATATATAACGTTTATTATGTAATTTTTATCAATAACGACAAAATCCAGAATAACGTTTTAATTTAAGTTTTATAAAGTCAGCATTTATGGATGATTAAAGTTTTAATTAATTATATTCATAGATTTAAAAATCTAAACTTTTATCATTAGTTCTTTTTTACGACATTTTAAGTTATTAAATTTAATAAAGCATAAAAAAATACAATTAATAAGTTTAATATTTTATAGTTAATATAATTGCCGTTAATAACAAATAGGGAATAATCGAGTAAAGAAATCGGATAAACCCTTTTCAATAATTACTTTGTTTTTAAATAACGAATTTCTATAATATAATAATTAACTATAGAAATTGAAATATTTGTTTTATTATATAACTAGTTATAACATATATATTTCTTACTATAAAACTCTTTTTCATTATTTACTAAATCAAGATTTTAAAGAATTAAAAAATAGAGTTTAATTTTAACCCTCTTCATTTTAATTAAGCTATTAAAGTATAACGTTATTCGGTATTACTAAACCGATATTTAGAAACATAATTAAACATTATTAAGAAAATAAACAATGTACTGAAAAAGGAATTTCAAGAATAAGATTTTTAAAGAAGGGAAAATCATATTATATTTTAACCAATTACGGCTTTAAAAAACGATTATAATAACCATGACAAAAATAATAAGTAAATAAAATTATAAATAGATTATAAGTTTATTAGTAAGATATTAATAAGTTCAAAATTAAAATATGTATATTCGTTATTATTATATTTAAATAATATTAGTTCGTAATATAATTTCTTTATTTAAAACTGTTAAAAACTAATCGGGTCTGCTAAGAGGAACGGTTAGACCACTTAATGCCACCCCCACTTAATTACGTATTAAGGATCCGAATAAACTTTCGGATCTAGGAGAAAGTTACCATAAAGGATTTAAGGGGATAAAGAAATCTAGAGAAATTACTAAAATAAAATTTTTAAGAGAATTTAGAGATTAGAAAATATCCTTATAAAGATATATACGTTCGTTACTTCTTATAGTTTAAATAACTTTAGCTTCTAATACTTATTAATGCTTATAATTTGGTTACTTAAAATACTTTTAGGATTAGAAAACGTAACAAGTTTTTACATTTATTAGTTAAAGTTTTACGAAATTTCTGTTAACATAAATCCGTACATCTTAAGTTTAATACTTAATTAAACCGTTTAGCCGTTATACGTTGCAAGTTTTTATTTAGTAATACCGTTTAACTTTAAACAATATCGCCGACATTATATGTATTAATAAGCAACCCGAACAGATTATTTACCAGGGTTTTTATAATCTAAATCTTGTAAGGGAATGGAGGAAAAAATGCAATAATTTCCCGTTTTTCGAAAAGCAATTCTTCGACGCCTAGATATTATAAATAAACGTATTATTCAACTAGAAAAGGATAAACAAGATTTTACGACGTTTTTCTAAGTTATTTATAAAAAGCCTAAGAAAAAAGAGAAAGCTTCCGAAATCGAAAAACACTTTTGGACGAGCCAAATTATTTAGTTAAACTTTATTAAAAATACCAGGAAAAATACTTAAGCTCCTTAAGCCAAAACCCTTTGACCGTATCCTAATTAAAATATAATTATTTTTATTTAATATCGAACATATTCGAAATAATTTTGGTTCGACTTATTACGGCTATTGTGCAACTCAGATTTACGGTTAAACGATTTACCGGACATGCGGCCACTTAATTTAAGCTTATTAGAGGGGAATATATTATTTTATTAAACAAAAATTAAAACGCGAAAATAATATAAGTTTATCAAAATTACGAATAATTCGAACAAATATTAAGGAAAGGGTTCGGAATAATAAAAAAAATAAAGGCCGAAATGAAATTCCAGTAATTACTATAAAAAAAGATTAACATCCGGTTAGGTTAATACGTGTATTTCGCTGGCATCTAAATTAAATTAAGGATAAAAAGCGCTAATAGCTAAGTTTTTCGACAATTTGAAAAAGAAAACACAAAAAAAGGTTTTTAAATTGGATCGACCCGATTATATTTCGGATTATATTATTACAGCGCTTAAAATTGACGACCAGTAACATATCTGGCGTACTAAAGGTACTAAAGGAGAAAATAATAACAAATTTCGATTTACGGCTAACACTAGCATTTTTCGACGTAATAACATTTTTTACGATATAGAATCGGAATTTATAGAATTCGGAATTATTTATAAAAAGGACTAGCACAAGATTAACTGCTGTAATTATAAGAAAAAAGGACATAAAACTTATGAATATTTTTTATCTAAAAAATTACCACAAAATAACTCAATACCTCTATTGAAAGAACAGTCCAAAGATAAGTATAAGAACGATAATAAGATTATTAACATAATTCGGACCCAGTATGAAACCGGACCGCCTCGGTAAGAAATTCAACAAAAAATGCAAAAAGTCAAAAAAACTGGCCAAGAAATCATCCAAAAAATAACAAGAACCCTTTAGACAATAGCTGAAAAAACATCAGAAATAAAAAAAACGTTTATCATGAAACCTCTGATCGATACGGCAAAATGCACGCTATGTATTGTTGATAACAGAAGTACCTTGATTATAAAAAATGGAAACGGCATATTTATAAAAGAATTACCCGTATATATTACGAAACATTCGATTTTTCAAACTGAACGGAAAATAAAAAAAATAAATAATAATATCGGCATGTACGATTTATAACCTAGGAAGATAACGTTTACTACTTAGCCGTAATAAAAAACTAGCCTAAAAAAATAATATCCGTAGAAAAAAACTTTTTTAGCACTATAAGTAGTATAACTATTACATGGAAAATGGATTAATCCAATATATAATAAATAAATATTACTAAAACGCTATTACAAATCTCTATTTTGAATTGGCATTAATTATAAACACTAACGAAAATAAAGATCCGATAAAGGAATTTCGACAATTTACTGAAGGACATTATTAAGAAAATAACCAATTCCAGGAAACCAAGTAAGATATTATGTACCATAGTGGAAAACAATTTATATACTAAACAAAAAATTACAACAAAATTGAAAATAACTATTATAAATGGAAAATATAATATATCGACAATAACGACAAATATAACAGGTTAACGCATTATACAGAAAGATATATATAAAGCGCGACAGATTCGAATAAAAGTTAAAAAAGAATTGCCTGTAAAAAAGTTATAAAATAACAAAACTTAAAGAAATTAAAAATTCCTAAAAGAGTTTAAATGTAACAATAAAAGCTATTGATAACCTTATTACATTAAATATATAAATTAGAACGTATTATTATACTGTAATAATAAATTACAAACCTTTACGCAGAAGTTATATTATATCGAATATAATTGACAAACGTAAATTGGTATAAAAATACAAACTAAAGGCTTATATAACGGCAAATACTAAAAATAAAGAATTTGATTACGACAAAGAGGAAGTTTTACTTAAAACTAATTATGTTCAAATTTTTATTTAAGAACGGAACTAATTAATTAATATCAACATCGTTATATTTAGGAATTACGTCATTATCGTCAAAAAACTATAAGTATACCAATATAAAACTTTAATTAATAGAAGACCTGGCTAGGTAAGGTTTATTGTATATCTTATTAATAAGTAAAAAAACGATATTTTAATATTTAATCGAAAAAAGCGACAAATACAGGTATTAGAATAGGATAAATGCCTTATTATCTAAGGCAATAAAATATCAGAAAAAAGTGAATATTAAAGAGAAAAATGATGCATTATTATTATTATTAAAGAAGGATTATAAGAATTAAATGACGATCTAAACTCCTAGCTCCAACGATTAAAGAATTTAATTAATATATTATTATAATACCGCTAATATAACCGATTTTTCAAAACAAAGCTTAATATGAAATTACCAGAATATAACAAGTAAAATTATGAAATAATTCTTAAAAAGGCTTTTCGACGAAATTTTATCTTATTTATAACTTTAACGAAAACGAATTACGCGTTTTTAAGAAATATTTAAAAAATCGATTGCAAAAAGAATAAATTCGACTTTCGAAATTATTAACAGAATATCAATTGTTTTTTGTATATAAAAAAACGAGAAATTACGACGTATAATTCATTATTAACAATTAAACGATATTATTATTATATATAGAATATTATTACACTTAATTACAAAAATAAACAAGCGTTTATATAGACCCCAATACTGTATCATATTCGACATTAAAAATAAATATAACATTATTAAAATTAAAAAAATATATAAATGAAAAATAAGATTTACAACGAAATACATATTACTTAAGTACTTGGTTATATTAATAAAATTTACGAACGTATTAATGACCATCTAATAAATAATAAATTATGTATTACGAAAGTGTTTCGATACTTTCGTTATATATTACCTTAATAACATTCGTTTTTTTCGCAAACGGACAAAGGCTATATAAGATACGTTTACTAAGCTTTTCAAACTTTATTGGTCGTAAAGTTATTTGTTAACCTAAAAAACGTTAATTTTATATCTAAGAACTAAAGTATTTAGAATATACTATTCCGTTAAGATATATTAGAATGAAACCCTAATATTGCGGGACTTACAAAATAGCGAACGTTAACGATAATTAATGAATTATAAATATTTCTTTAACGTATTAATTATGTTTGGAAATTTATTCGAAATTTTATTAAAATTATTATATCCTGAATTAACTTTTCGAAAAAACCTTTTTAAATAAACGCTTCAAATCAAAAATATTTCAGAAAATTACGTATGTAATTATTAACGAATCAATAATAATTCTATACCATTTAATACAACTCATTGAATTACAAACCGATATTTCGGATTTTATATCAAGTGTAATAATTAAATAATGAAATAAGTAACACAAATTATACCTTATTATATTTTTTTATCTAAGTTAAAAAGAACCGAACTTAATTACGGTATACCAAATAAGGAACTTATTGGTATTATTATAGTATTTCTAAAATTCAAATACATTCTTAGGAAAACTTTGAATTAGGTTATAATTCTTTCAGATTATCAGAGTTTTACGCGTTTTATTACAACTAGAAAATATATAAGACGATAATTAAAACACGCAAGAAAATGGTGAATTTCAGTTTTGTTATTATAGATAAAAAAGGTTCAGAAACGGCAAAACAGATACCTTCAACAGGTGACCAGATTTCGAAAAAAATAAATTAAAGTTAATTGTAAAATTTTTGATATTATTACAAAAGGATATTTACGCTTACGACAGATTACGACGATCTGTTTATGCCCTTTAATATATATGAAAAAAAATCCGACAATATAATAACAAACTTTTAAATGACCAAAAAATAAATAAAATACAAATTCTAGACAAGTGTCAGAAGGTTCTGGTACGAAAGATATATGAACATTAACTATATAAATATTCAGCTATCCATAAAACTCTAAAACAGCTTTAACGTACATATTATTTTCCGAAAATAAAAATAATGATTTAAAGAACTCGAATATAATGCGATCAATATAATAAAGCCAAGGTACAACGATATAAACCCTGTAGAAAATTATAACTATTACCAGTTTTAAAACGATTATAGGACTTAATTATTATGGATTTTATTACCAAACTTCACTTATTCAAAAATTTCATGATAAAACTGTATTATAATAATGTTTTCGTTATCGTTATTTCGATTTTCAAATTTTCTTTATTTCTTGTTTTATTACAAAAATATTGATGTAAAATAAATGACATATATGTTATGATCTAACGGTTTTGGCCCTTCATAGACGGTCGGGGCCCCAGAGGAAACCAGCCCCGATCTACGCCAAGAAGTTACGTGACTGGCTTAATGGGGTTAACGTTATTGTTGGTTTAAGGACGTTAAGCTAGTTAAGCTACGAAAGGTTTAAAAAGGCTTAAAGGGACGTATTTAACTAAATATCTTTAATCCAGTCAAAGATATCTTAAGCTAGAATAAGGATATATACGTTTATTATTTCCATAATTTAAATAGTTTTAGTTTATAATACTTATTAATAGCAATCGTTTATAATATAACTTTTATACTTTTGGTATTAAAAGACGTAATTAAGTTACCTTATTGCTATAAAGTCTTACGATATTTCTGTAAATATAAACCTGAACGATTAAGGTTTAATAATTGGTTAAACATTAAGTCGTTATACGTTGTAAGCTTGTGTTCAGTAATATCGTTAAATTCTAAGCAATATCGCCGACATTATGTTTACTAGCAAGCAACCCGAACAGTCCATTTACCAGGTCCCTGATAACCTGAATACTGGAATGGAATCGGAGGAGAAAAAAAGAAGCCTTATTTTTTTCGAGAAGAAATTTTGCGATGTTTGGACGTTATGGACGAACGTATTATTTAATTTGAAAGAGATAATAATGATTTTACGACGTCCCTTTAAGTTACTTATAAGAAGTTTAAAGAAAAAGCGAAAATTCTCGAGACCGAAAAGCATTTTCGAACAAAGAACGTTATTTAGTTAAATTTTACTATGGAATTAAAAAGGTTTTTAAATTTTCTAAGTTAGAATTTTTCGATAGAACTTGAATTAAGTTATAATTACTTTTGATTTAATACCGAATATATTTCGGGTAGTTGCTTATTCGATTAATTAAGTTTATTATGTAAATCAAATTTATAATCGGACGATTTATTATATATATAGGTATTTGGTTAAAGCTCGTTATAAAAGAAATATATTATTTTATTACATAAAAATCGAAAGTCGGAAATAATATAAATTTATAATAATTACAAATAATTTAAGCAAATATTAACGAAAATTTTCTAAATAATTAACAAAAAATAAAAACCGAAATACCGATCTAATAGTTATAATAAAAAAGATTAATATCGAGTTATGGCAATATATTAATTTAATTAGCCTTTAAATTAAATTAAGGATAAAAAGTATTAATAGCTAAGTTTTTCGACGGCCTAAAAAAGGATACCAGAAATTTTTTAAATTTAATCGGCTTAATTATTTATCGGATTATATCGTTATAGCAGTTAAAATCGACCATCGATAATACGTTTAACATATTAAAGGTATTAAAGGAAAAAATAATATTAAGGCACGATACGTAACTAATTTTAACGCTTTTTAATATAATAATATTTTTTACGGCACCGAACTAGGGCTTTTAGAACTAAGAGGTATTTATCGAAGAAGCTGGAGCCAAATTAAATGTTTTCATTATAATACAATAAGGTATAAGGTAACGTAATATAAAGTATTTAAAAAATCCCGATAAAATAACTGGAAATCTATACCTAAAGAATAATCCAAAAAGAATCAAAGAAATAAAAGCAAACTTATTAGTATAATTCGGCCTAAAGATGTATTAGACCCCTTATAGCGAAAATTCCAATAAGGAATGCGCGAAGCCAGAAGACTGGTTTTATTAGTATTACAAGTGTAACAAAAAGCATTATAAGGATAATTGCGCAAATACCAGAGTTATAGAAAGAAAATCTATCTCAGAACCTAAAATCCATACGGCAGAATATACGGTATATATTTCCGACGATTAAAATATCCGGATTACAGAAAATAAAAATAATATATTTGCGGACGGATTACCAGCATATGTTATGAAGGATTCTATTTTCCCAATCAAACCGGAATTAATAAAAACGATAATTAATAATATCGATATTTTCGATTTATAACCCCAGAAAATATTTAAAAACTGGCCGAAACAAAAAGCTAGCCCGAAAAAAATAATGCTTATAAAAAAACCTTTTCTGTTATTATTAGTAATATGAGTACTAACGGAAGAGGAGTTAAGCCAATATATAAAAGAAAAATATTACCAAAACATTATTACAGATTTTTATTTTTAATTAGCATTTATTATAAACTTTTACGAAAGGAAAGTTATTTAAAAAGAAAGATATTAATTTATAAAAAGACTTTAAAAAGATAATTAATATAATACATAATAGGATATAGTCGAAATTATGAAAGAACAAATTACTCTACAAGCAAAAAAACTATAATAAAATTAAAAGTAATTGATATAACTTGAAGAAATAATACGCCGGCAATAGCAATAAATGTAACAACTTAACGCGTCAAATACAGAAATATAAATAAAGCTCGATAAATTCGAATAAAAGTTAAAAAAACATTTATTCATAAAAAAGCCGCAAAATAACGAAACTTAAAGAAGTTAGAATAATTCTTAAAAAAGGCTTTAAACGCGACGATAGGAGCGGTTAATAACTTTATTACTTTGGATATACGAATCGGAACGTATTAGTATATCGTAATGGTGGACTGCGAAATTCTAAGCGGGAATTATATTATACTGAAAATAACTAATAAGCTTAAACTGCTAAGAAAATGTAAATTAAAACTTTATATAACGACAAATGCCGAAATTAGAAATTTGCTTACGATAACTAAATAATTATACGCGAAATTAATTACCTTGAAATTTTTATTTAAAAATAACATTAAACAGTTAATTTCGATATTATTTGCTTTAAAAATTGCGATAAAGTTTTAAAATTTTTATAGATATATTAATAGGAAATCTTAATTAATAAAAAGGTTAGCCAAGCAAGTTTTGTCTTATATCTCATTAGCAAATAAAAAAATAATATTTTAATATTCGATCGAAAATGGCGACAAATATAGGCATAAGGATACGATAAAAACGTTATCACCTAAAGGGATAAAAGATAAAAAAAAGAATAAGCATTACAAGAATACGACGTATTGTTACTACAATTAACCCGAAATTAAAACAATTAAATAACTAACTAAAACAACAACGCTAAAGGTCAAAAAGTCTAAGTAATATTTTAATATAAAATCAAAAATACGAACACTCTTTCAGAAAAAGGTTTATTACGAAATTACTTAAAATATAACGAATAAGACCATAAAATAATCTTTAAAGAAAAGTTTTTAACAAAGTTTTATCTTATTTACAACCTTAACGAAAACGAATTACGTACTTTTAGAAAATGCCTAGAAAATCGGTTACAGAAAAAGTAAATTCGACTGTCCAAATTACTAGCAAAATATCTTATATTTTTCGTGCCAAAAAAAAAACGGAAAGCTACAACTTATGGTTAATTATCGATAACTAAATAACATTATTATTAAAGATCGAGTAGTATTATCCCAAATTATAAAAATAAAAAATCGACTTTACGGAACCAAATAATTTATAATATTCGAATTCAAAAATAAATATAACCTTGTTAAAATTAAAAAAGGCCATAAATAAAAAATATCCTTGATGACCAAATACGGACTATTTAAGTATTTGGTTATATTAATAGGATTTACAAACGTACTAATAATTTTCTAATGGATAATCAACTATATGTTACGAAAATACCTCGATAATTTTGTTATATATTACCTCGACGACATTTTTATCTTTTTAAAAACAGAAAAAACAAATATAAAATACGTTTATAAAATTGGTTAAGTTTTACAAAACGTAAAGCTATTTATTAACACAAAAGAAAATTAATTCTATATACAGAAAAGAAAACATTTAAAACATATTATTTTCTCAGAATATATTAAGATAAACCCCAAAACGATTATTATAATCACAAAATAATAAAAGTTAATAATAATGAAAAAGGTAAAGGTATTTTTTAAATTTGCCAATTACTATAAGAAATTTTTTCGGAACATTAGCAAAATAATTATTCCTTTAACGAACTTTACGAAAAAAAAATTAAATAAACGTTTAAAACAGAAAGGCATATAATTTCCAGCGAATTAATACTAATCTTATAGAATTTAAACCGCCTGATTAAATTAAAAACTGATATTTCAAATTACGCATTCAACGAAATAATCAGATAATAAAATAATTAAAACAAATTGTACTGTATTATATTTTTTATATAAATTAAAAGAAATAAGTGTAATTACGGTATTCTAGATAAAGAATTTATGGTTATTAGTATAACATTTTAAGAATTTAAATATTTCCTATAGGAAAACTTAAACCAAATCAAGGTTTATAGGGATTATCAAATTTTACCCGATTTATTACGATTAAAAAATCTATAAAACGACAACTTTATTACGCGGAAAAATTGCTAAACTTCGATTTCGTTATTATTTATAAGAAAAAATTTAAAAAAATAAAGCAAATACGTTAAGCAAATAATTAAATAACGAAAATAATTAGTTTACATTAATTATATAATTTTCGATATTATTGTAAAATTTATTAGGGCCTATAATAAATGGCAATATTTCTGATAGTACCATTGGATAAATATTAAAAAATCCAGTAATATAATAACGGTTTTTTCATAAACCAAAAAATAGATAAAATAAAAATTCCAAAAATCTACCAAAAAGGTTTAATACGAAATATATGCAAATATTAATTATACCGACATCTAAGGATTTATAACACCTCAAAACAGCTTTAACATATATATTTCTTTCTTACAATAAAATTAATAACACAAAAAATTGAATAATAATACGATATTTGCGTAAAAATAAAAGTTCGACGACATATTTTATACCAAAGATTATAAATATTACTAATTATAAAACAATTATATTATTTACTTACATTTAATTTTATTATTAAACTTTTTATATTAGAAAATCCAGTTTCAAAGATATATTAGGATAATATTTTCGTTATGGTGGATCCATTTGCAAAATCGTTTTATTTCTATTTATAATATAAAAATATAAACGCTGAATAAATAATATATATTTTTTAAACATAATTTTAGCATATACGAATTAATTTTAAAAATTATCTCAGATTAAATATTAATATTTATATATAAAGTTTGATAAAACATTAAAATATAAATCGGCCTAAATTCCCAATTAATTACCGTATTTAAACATTAAATAGATAAATAAAAAAACAAATAAACTAATTTTTACAAACTTGTTTCCGATATTATATTAATTTTCAATAAAATAATTTAAGTAAAAGATTACTTATTATTTAATTAGCCTATAATATTTATGAACGTAAATTTTAAATTTATTTCAACAATATATAAAAAATACATAATAATAATTTAATTAATATTATAATAATATTAATATTAAAATATCCTTAATTATTATATTAGAAAATAAAATTAAAATTAAATTTTATATAAAATTAGATACATAAACATTATAATTAAAAAAAGTTAAAAAAAATCAATTTTTGAAAAAAAAGACAAAGATTTTTCGTTATTAAAAATATTTAAATAAAAGAATTTAATACGAATTCGGATTTTAAATATATCGAGCTATATAAAGTTTCCAAAGAGATTTCAGATAATAATTAGTAATTAAAACTTCTATTAAAAGTTAAATTTTATTTAGTTTTTTCCGTTTTTTTATTCGATTTAAAAACGGATATAATCAAAGTATATACGGCACAAAACGATATAGAAATGGAAAACGTATAGACATATAAGGTAAAAAGGATTTTCGACATACGGAAACAAAACGGCCTTACCTAATACCTAATCAAGTGGAAAAAGTACCCGGATGCCAAAAACACCTCGGAACCTGCCAAAAATCTTATTGGCGCCCAGCGCCTGCTGAAGAACTTTCACCAACAACGACGAGCGCGTCCCAGTTACCAGCGGACCAGTTAGTAGCTGGGATATCGGGCCAGTCGGCCGCGGCCTGCGCTAACGTGGCAATCGTAACAGCGGCCTCCAACTGTTCCTGTTCCTTTTTACACCCTAACAGGGATTATTGCAGTTAGTGGCATACAAGCCCCACCTTTCTAGATCCTTCTTCGCGCATTGGCATAAGTGGCTTTCTTGTACCCTCCATATAAATTCATATAGGTAATACATTTAACTTACTTTAATAAGGGCCAATATGGGATCAGAGCTTTAACGCCTAAATAAAGAATTATTACAAATAATAAAGAAAATGTTGTTCGTAATGCATTCGTTTCTTATCTTTTCCCACGCTTGAATTTTATATAATAGCTAATTAAAAGCTTTTTCTGCAGAATCGCCTTAAGCCTATAAGCCCTATTATTATCCGCATTAATGGAAGATAATGGGCAGCTCTAAGCTGGGATCAGGTGATCTCCGACTAATCGTAAAGCAGTTTCCAAGAAATAAGTATATTAGCCTACTTCTATCTAGCGTTTCCCATCAATTGCCAGATAATAGATTTATATTAGTATATAGGTCGGTGGCTAATCAGTGGCTGGTTGGTTATTAGCCTTATTCTTATAACGCCTATTTTTTTATAATTATTCACTTTTCTTAAATTATAAATTTTTAATAATATTATTATTACTTTAGTACAACGCATTTTATAAATTTGATTACATATATTTTTTAATAAATTCTTATTATAAATATGTAAATTATATTATTTCCTAAATAATTGTTATAAGCATTAATATAGATTATAATGTGGTATTAATTATGTTTCGTTCAGTTTTTTATTATATATCGTTTTTTAATTTTATTTTATTTACCTTTTTTTGCCCTTATATCTTCATTTTTTTTACGTCCGCGTTCTGTTTAATCTCCCGTTTTTCTTTATTCTTATTTTGCCTTTTCCGTTTGTTTTACGTATAATCGTTGTTTTTTCTCCGTTCGCGATATTTGTTCCTTGTTAGAAATTTTAAGAAAAATAACATTTTAATATTAATAATAGCTAGAGGTTTTTCTAATATTAGCCGCTTAATATTAATGATAAAATGGATACTAATTGTATTATAAAGGGTAATAAATTATGTTATATTTAGATACTATAGTATTATTTCGATTACTATATGATTTACGTTTAAGTTTTAAACGCCTTAACTTACGTTATAACAAATCATTATTATAAAACGTTTCGCAAAATAAATAATTACTTTTAATATTATTAATATTGACGTTTAAGTTTCGTTTTAGTTTTGATCATTTTTAATAGTATTGCTTAAACGATTTTTTAATTCGCTATCGATAATTAAAAATTAGTCGACAAATTTAAATAGGTTCGTATTGTAAGTACCTAATATAAATATTTTAACATAATTACGATCGGTCGTCAACTTAACCTTTTTCGTAAAGGCGAATATGCTCTTAATGCGATTATTATTAAGAAATATCGTTTTTTAATACATTAAAACTTAATTTCCGATTGTCCGTTATAATTACTGAAATCTAGTTTTAACGTTATTTTATATCATTGCAAATTTAAAGTTTTTTTAATAAATATTAGAATCTTTCATTATTATTTCTTAATTAATTTCCGATTAAACGTAATTTTAAAGTATTTTTAAAAATAAGGTAATTTTCGAAAGCCGTTATATTATTATGTTCCTTATTTTCGAACATTTTCTGTTCGTTTTTTAATATTTTAAAAAAGTTTGCTAGTTATTAATAATTATAATTAAAAAGCGGTTTTGCGTATGAAAATTATTATTAAATTTAAATACGGTAAATATTTTAAAAATAGCGCCTTAGTTCTAATTAATAACAAGTTATATTCCGGTTATTTAGGCTCTATTTGGTTTGAAAAATAAAATATTTTACAGTTTTTTTCCAATTTTACGACTTATAAATTTAATAAATATGTTCGTTTTTTGTGGTCGTATATTTTTTAATCGTTTTTTGATATTCTTGTATTAGCCGTTTTTAATACGCGTTTTAATGTTAATTAACGTGAAACTTCATAATTAAAGGTAAAAATTTGTTTTTAATGTAAAACTTCGATGTTTTTAAGTCGTTTATCTGGTTTCGACTGGTATACGATAAGGTAATTATTTCGAAAAATTTAAAATAGTTATATAATTAAGTAATGCTTTAACGTTAATATTTAAATTATACTTAAAATTATTTTTTATAACTTTATACTTATTAGACGGTTAATTTCTCAGTAGGTTATTATTTTGCGACTTGGAGGTCGTTTTATTTCTTTAATATATTTCTATCTTTTTTTATAATATTATAATATTTTAATTACGTATTCGAAATGCGTTCGGAATTTTTACGTATTATATTCGGCATGCCAGTTTTCCTATTTAATTAAGTATTTGCGTTATCCTCCATTATTTCGATAACAAATAATAGTTTTTATTATTTATATTTTTTTATCAATTTTAATAACGTTATTAAACGTTACCTGGTTTTCAATTATACGATGGTTTTAATAAAGGTATTGAAAATATATTTTATATCCGTTAATAAGAAAATTTACTTTATAAGTTTAAAAACTTATTTGCTATTTATTTGCGATTCGGATATAAATACATATAATTATTTGGTTTTTAAACTTACAACTTTTAAACGATAAATTTACTCATTATTTTAATTAAAATTTCATAATCGTATAACGTTCATTATAATATTTCTTGAAGTTACTTTTATTTTTCCCTAATATTTATATATTATTTAACGAATAACCGTTTTCTTTTTCGAAATGCTTTTCAATTCTTTATTTTTAATCCTTAAACCTTTGTAAAAAATTTTTTATTATTGTTAAATAATATTTATATAAGGTTGCGAACGAAAAACGATCGGTAAATACGTTCGGCGTACTATTATATACGAATTTCGTATTTCGCAATAACCTTATTTAATTATTTTAATATTTATTACCGTAAATACGGAAATAATATTGTAAAGCCTAATAAATACGTTCTATTTATTTATTGCTTTACGGATAATAAACAGTTGGTATCCACCGCTTTATATTTCGCTTTTTATAGAATTCCGCTTAAAATTTACTGATTAATAATTTATTTTTATCGTTAGTAACTCCGGCTAATATATCGAAGTTATATTTAACCATTTTATAAAGTAATCGGGTTAATTTGGTTACCAGTAAAATTTTTATTTTAAAAATAAATACTTTAAATTTTGTAAAACGGTCAATAACTACTAATATCACGTCGTACTTACACTTGTTTAAATTTAAGCTTTTAAAAAGGCTCGTAATAAAATTTTGTAAAATAATGGACAGCTATAAGCTAGGTAAGGTAATCTCCAACCAATAGCAAAGCAGATTTAAAAAAAATGAATATATTAAGTTATTTCCATCTGGCGTTTCCTACTAGCTGCTAGATTGTACATTTATATTAGTAATTAAGTCGGTAATTAATCGATAGCTGGTCAGCTACCAGCCTAATCCTTATAAGGGCTATGTTTTTATAATTACTTCCCTTTTTTACGCCATTTATCATTAATAATATTATTATTAATATAATATAACGCGTTTTATAAACCTGGTTTTACATATTTGTCGATAATTTACCGTTATATTATATTATACATAATTGCCATAATAATTAATACGTACCATATTACGTAATTAATTGTATTCCGCTTACTTTTTTATTATACTTCATTTTTAACCTTATTTTATAGACCTTTTCTTTTCCCTTTTTACGCCTATATCTTTATTGTTTTTACGTATGCATTTTATTCGGTCTCCTATTTTTCTTTATTTTTATTTCGCCTTCTCCGTTTATTTTACGTACTATTTTTATTCGCCATATCCTTTTCTTGTAAAAAGTTCCAAAAAATAATATTTTAATATTAAAGAAATTAGGATTTCTTCCAGCGTTATCCTTTCGATGCCAATAATAAAATAAATGTTAATCGTATTACGAGCGGTAATAAGTCATATTATATTTACGTAATATAACATTATTTTAATTATCGTACAATTTATATTTAAATCCTGTCCGCTTTAAATTATGTTATAATTAATTATTATTATAAAACCTTTTGTACAATAAATAATAATTCTTAATATTATTAATACTATTATTTAATTTGCGTTTAAATTCTGATTATTTTTAAAAATGTCGCCTATATGGTTTTTTAATTTGGTACGGATAATTAGGAATTAATCAACAAATTCGAAAAGGCTTATATTACGGATAGGTAATATAAACCTTTTAATGTAATTACGGTCGGTCGTTAATTTAATATTTTTTATAAGGCCGAATTCGCTTTTAATGCGGTTGTTATTAAGAAATATTTTTTTCTTAATATAACGGAAGTTAATTTCCGATTATCCGTTATAATTGCGCAAATTTAATTTTAATATTATTTTATAAGTTTATAAATTTAAATATTTTGTATAAGTATTCCGGTTTTTTCTCTCTGTTTCGTAATTATTTTTCAATTAAAGGTAATCTTAAGGTACCTTTATAAATACAGCAATTTTTAAGGGCCGCTATGCTGTAATATTCTCCGTTTAAAACATTTTCCGCCCGTTTTCCATCGTTTTAATAAAGTTTTAATACTTATTAATAATTATGATTAAAAAACGGCTTTACCCGGCGAAATTATTATTAAATCTAAATATATCCAACGTTTTAAAGCTGGTATTTAATTTCCGATTAAAAGTAAATTATATTCCAATTATTTAGGCCTTATGTTTCATAAAAAATAAAATGTTTTTAACTTATTTCTAGGTTTTACGCCGAACAAACTTAATAAATATACTTACTTTTTGCCGTTATATATTTTCTGATTATTTTCCACTAATTTTATATTAACTTTTTTAATATGATTATTAAAAGTTAATTAATAATAAAGTTAATAATTAAAGGCAAAGCTTTATTTTCGAAATAAAAGTTTAATTCTTTTTACGTTACTTATAGGTTTTCGACCGCTATATAATAAAGTAATTATTCCTTAAACATTTAAAAATAATTATATACCTAAATAATATTTTAATATTAATATCTTAACTTTATTTGGAATTATTTTTTATAATTCTTATAAATATTAAGCCACCAATTTCTAATTAAATTATTATTACCTTATAGCTTTTAGGTTATTTTATTTCCTATATATATATTCATTTTTCTTCATAACGTTAAATTATTTTAAACGCGCATTCGAAATATTTCCGGGGTTTTTTTATATTATATTCGGCGGGCCAGCCTTTTTATATAAGTAGATATTCGCGTTACCTTTAATTGTTTTAATCCGCGACGATAACTTTTATTATTTATTTTTTTTATTTCTTTATTAAATTCGGTAACGTTATCTAAACATTACCCTGTTCCCAATCATACTATTGTTTTAATAAAGATATTAGATATATATTATATATTTATTAATTTTAAATAAAAAGGATTAATTTGTATGTTTAAAAACTTATTCATTTTTAATCGTAACCTAGATATAAATAAGTACGCCTTTTTATTTTGAAATTTACAGGTTTTATTCGATAAATTTATTTATTATCTTTATTAAAATTCCATAAGCATATAACATTAATTATGATATTTCTTTTAAGTTATTATTTTTTTTCTAATATTCGTATATTATTTAACGAAAAGCTGGCATCTTTTCGAAACGTTTTTTAATTCGTTATATTTATTTTTTAAACCTTTACATAAAATATTTTATTATTTTTAAAAAATACCCATATAAGGTTTCGAACGAAAAAGGCTAATAAACGCATTCCGTATATTATATATACAAATTCCGCATTTCGTAATAATTTAATCTAATTATTTTAATATTTATTTACATGATTAGGGAAATAATATTTTAAAATTTAATAAATACGTTTTATTTGCTTATCGGTTTGCATATAATAAACGGTTAATATTTGCCGCTTTATTTTTTACTTTTTAAAAAATTCCGCCTAAAATTAATTTATTAATAATTTTTTATTATTGGTAATTCCGGTTAACATATTAAATTTATATTTAACCTTGTCGTAAAACAATTAGGTTAATTCGGTTACGGCTAAAACTTTAACTATAAAACTCAATAATTTTAATTTTATAAAGCGGTTGCTGATTACTACGATTACGTCGTATTTTAACCCGTTTAAACCTAAGTTTTTAAGAAATCCAATAATAAAATTTAACGAAATACTTTGGAAAACCTATTTAAATAACGGTAAAGGCTATAACTATTTCTATAGTTTATAACGTAACTTTATTATATTTTAACAATTATAATATTTTTTAATATAATTTCGGACCTTATTTGCCATATTTTTCTAATAAAACTTTTTAATTATTAATTCCAATATATAAATATATTCTATATATTTTACTTTTAAATTATTACAATATTAATTAATTTCGTATTTTTTTAAAACGCCTTATAACGGAATTACAAATTTATCTTAATAATATAAAACCTTATTTAAATCCAGAAAATATCTTTTTTTTATTCCGGTTTAACATCTAATTATCCGTATTAGTTTTATAATATTTAAATTTTTAATTTATAATCCTTAAACCTAATTAGAAAATTATCTGGAAACCTTTAATTAAAATATTAGTTCGTTTTTAATTAATTTTTTTGTTAAAAAACGCAAAATGTATTAATTATAAATAATAAGTTTATTATTAATTTCGTCCTCCTTAAATTTCTCGAAATCCGATCGCAATACAGTTGTAATTTACAGATATTATTGTTTAATTATTAATGTAACGAACCTATCATACATCCACCTGGAGATATAAGCAATATCCGAAAAAGGTCTTGATTTGCAGGTAATAATAAGGCGAGGAATAATTTAATAATTTATTCGTTAAAGAGATTTAAGTACTTTTCCCTTAATTAAAAAATGGTGCAGTTATCTTTAACTAAAAGTTTAGATTAATAGTTAAGGAGCGAAAACTAAGTAGGTGCTATTTACATAAAAGACCGATTTATTATATATCCCAATTCCTAAAGTGAATATATTATGGATTTATATGATCTATATAATTTATATAATCTGGTCCCAAATTACTTAAATTACCTAAATTAACTAGATCACCTTTAAGAGCCAAGCTTCCCTGTCCGGGGTTTAGCCGTGACAGGTCCGCGCTAGGCCTTAAAGGTTGGCCTCCTCGAGGCAGGAACCCCTGTTCCTATAATAATTAATTATATTATTATTATGATTTATACTTATATTATTATTCGCAAATAATACATTCGGCAAATACATAATTCTTTATTTTTCTTTTTTTTTCGAAAATTTCTAATAATCGTATAACACAAGTTTTCGACTTTTTTTACGCAAATAATAATTATTTAAATTTCCGTTCCCTAAACGTTATTTGGGAATTATATAATAAATAAATTTTGCGTTATTTTTATAAAGCCTTTTACCCTTTTATAATATTTTAAATTGTATTATATATTCGCATTAATTTTCGGTACGTTTTCCGGCATATTATTCGTAAATCTAAATTTTGTAAATAATATAAGGATTACGTTTTAATAAGCGATTTCCCTTAATATATAACCCGGGAGTCTAAATAATTTATCCGCCGGGTTAACGGCGTCCGGTGGGTATTAGATCTCGAAATTAAATTATATAAAATAAGAAACTTATTGCGTTAATCTCCTTTTAATATTATTCGTCCGCATTTTTATTATATTTTTTAGCATTATATAATTAAGAAATATCAAAAAAAAATTTCGTATTATTAAAGTATTACCGTTAATATTTTAAATTCTTTATATTTACCAATAATTTTTATTACTTTATAATTTAGCGCTTTTCAGTTGGACTTCATTTCAAGGATTAATATATAACTAAGCGTAATACTTTTTATATTTTTATAAAAATATGCTTAATATAACTTTTATTAAAATCTTTATTTTAACTTTAATATTTTTTATATTATGTTAATATCGGAAAATAATTACGGACAAAAATATATTTTTTAAATATTAAAACGCTTTTTTAACTTTTTTAAATTATTTAAATTCTATTGTTTTACCTTTGCCTTACGTCTTTTTAAAACGTTAATAATAAATTCGGTAATATGCAAATAATAAGTAATGAATTTCCGATAAAACTTTACGAATTCCAAAAATACTTAAATACTATAAATGACTTTAGCTTTAATTATATTTCGATAATATCGACCTGTTAGCCGTTTATTTTTAAATTATTAGTATTGATTATAAATGTTAAAAATTTTTTTTTTAAAAGAATTTATATTTAAACGTTTTAAAACATTATTAATATTATAATAACCGTTCGTAAACCAATTAAGAATATTTCGTATTTTTTTTATTATTCGAATAAATAATTATATTATTTAAATATATTACGTATATATAATTTATTATTTCAATTAATATTTTATACATATAAGCCTAAAATATAATATACGTATAAATAAAATTAAATAATAAAACCGTATATTTAAATTATCCGTACAAAATTCGGAAAACACGTTTTTACTAATCGCCCTTTTTAATTTTAATACAATAATAAATATCCTTAAAATTAATTTTCGAAAATACTTTAATTAACGTTAAAGAATTTATTATTTTTAAAATTAAAAATCAAAAATATCGGTTTTTTATCATTATTCGATTTAACCCTTTATAATTAACGTAAAATTAAAAATTACCGTCTTTTTTAAGGACAAATAATATTAATACTTTTACATCCGTTTTCGAATAAGGTATCCGGCTTACCTTTAAATTTTCTCGGATATATTTTTGAAGTACCTTTTTAAAGCGTTTAAAATAAGGTAAATTAGGCCGAATAAGGCCGTTTTGCCTAGGATTAAATTTATTACATATTTTGCCGTTAATAATTAAAACATTTTGTTCGTTGCATTTTGGGAATATATTTAACGGAAATTCTTTAAATATATAATAAAATCGGTTATTTTTTATTTTTGCTATTTTTCAAATTCCGGGATATTTACTTTTTCGACTAAATTTATCAAACAAATAATATAAATTTACTTACCGCAAAACGGTAAATTTACGACCCTTTTCCATTAACCTTTTATAAGAATCCATATAATTATTAATATATAATTATATCCATCAAAATCTTTAATTTATTTATTTTAAATTTAAATAATAAAAAATCGGGCATTTTTTAATTACGTTATATTACAAAATAATTTCAGTTAAACTTTTATTCGTTCTCGTTATTATTTATTATATTAACAGAAATCTCGTAAATTTTATAACATTTAATATACGCGCTATTAACGTTAATAAAACGAGGAATATTTACGGAAATTAATTAAATATTAAGCTTTTTCGTTAACTTTTTGCTTATAATATTTACTTATATTCCGGTATTTAGATTTACTTCTATTGCTATATCCTTCGTACATTTTTTAATAAATGCTTTCCTTTTAAAAAGCGGCTTTATTTTAACCGTTTTGCAATTATCAGCCGAAATAAACTAGATATATACGTTTACTCCGGTTCTTTTTTTAGATTTACTTTTAAAAATTAATTTAATTTATCGTTATATATTATAATATTTTGTACAGCTTTTGCAAGTTGATTTCCGTATAACCGGGAAATAAGATTTTCGTATTTTTTGGGATTTATAATTTACGTTTTTATCACTTAATTTCCCATAATTATAATATTTAAATGAGATTTTATAAAAATTGAGGGTATTAAGTTATACGGATTTATTTTAATCGGAATTAAATTAACGATTATTTACCTTCCGAATATAAAAATACCCGCAATTCTTATTATTTTTACGCGGTACTTTTAATTTGCTTTAAGGAATTTTTTCTCGAAAACGTTAAAATAAAATTATTTATCCTTAATAATACCTTTAACAGAAAATAATTGGGTTTTTTTACTTTTTTTAGGCGTTCTAGTAATATTTTACTTTATTTATTATATTATTAACTTGTTTTAACTTCGTGTTTTTTCGTAATAAAATATTTCGTAACCCTAATATTAATTTATAAAAATAATTAAAAATACAATATTTATTATTTCGATTATTTCCAAGGCGAAAAATATCCGTAAACTTTATTTTATAAACCGGGAGCCTTTACTTAATATAAAAGTCCAACGGCAATTAATCGGAGTATTATTACAATAGCATAAATTATTTCTTATATTCCTTATTAAAAAAAATTAAGATTTACGAAATTTTTCCTAATAAAAATTTGTAAATTTTTTATTTTTAAAATTTTTTTATATTTAAAATAATTAAATATGACGTAATATAATCGTTAAACGTTTGTAATAATAACGTTAATATGGCCTATACCCTATTAAATATAAGAAAAGGCATTTTGCGCTGGCCTTATAGTGTAAATTTCTATAATAACTTTTATTTAATTTTTTTTTCTGATCGACGCGCGTTCGGAAAATTTCGGATAATTATAATGCGGTATTTACTTATCGCCCTTAGGTTTTTATAATAATATCGTAATTAACTTATAAAGTTTTGTTTTTTAGCCTATATTATTACTTATTATTTAGCTAATTATCGGAATAATTCCGAATATTATTCGTTTTATTAACGAATAATTTTTAAAATCTGGTTATTATTTAGGGGTTTAATTCTTTTTTGCTTTAAATTCAGGAATGCGGTTATTATATTACGCCCGTTTTCCGAACATTTAGCTAACGGTTATCGGGATTCTAAGAATTGAGACAGAAGGTGAAGTTACTCTGTAAAGATTTGTATGGGAAAACGTTCAGGGAAGACTTAAGGTATGTCACAGAAGATAGTGTTAGCTATATTCAAGCTATATAAGCCCAACAACAGCTGGGGAAATTCAGAGCTATATATATATGTGAAAAATGGCTTATTAAGCTTTATCATTCCATTATTAATCAGTATTTTCCATTATTAATCAAATGGAAGGCTTTAGAAGACTTTGGAAGTCTTACGAATTCTTTTGCCATCTTCGCCACCTCGAATACGGATAGACCCACTTCTCCGGAGTTTAAAAAAAAAAACTCCGAATTCCTAGAGGGATACGTCCTTATTATATATGTAAAAAAATTCAAAATCCTGGAGACCATAATTCTTTGCTCGTTAGGGCTCCGTTATAAGCTTTTTCGCCTATTCCCATACCGTAATCGATCGTTCGTCGGTTAGGTTCCGATTGGCGGTCTTTTTAATTAATAACTTAAATTCCTTTTGCAATCGGCGAGCTCTGTTTTTGATAATTATCGCGTAACTTTTTATAATAAATAAAAGAATTGTAAGATAATGGATACCTGGAAGCTAGGTAAGGTAATTTCCGACCAGTTCTAAAGCAAATTCCAAAAAATGAATGTATTAAGTTATTTCCATCTGGCGTTTCCCAATAGCTACCAGAGAGTGGATTTATATTAATAAATAGGTCGGTAGCTGATCGGTAGCTGGTCGGCTACCAGCGTTATCCTCACAAGGGCTGTACTTTTACAAATTTAACGAAATTATGTAGAAACATTATTTAAATAACGGCAAAGGTTACAACTATTTATGTAGTTTATAATGCAATTTTATTGTGTCCCAAGAATTTGAATAATACATAATATAATTTTAAATATTATTTATTATATTTGTATAATTAAACTTTTTAATTCTTAATTTTAATATTCTACCATATTTTATATATTATATTTTAAAATTATAATAATATTAAAATTTACAGTTTTCGAAAAATGTTTTATAATCAAATTACGAATCTATTTTAAAAATATAAAACCTTTTTGTGATTTAAAAAATATCCTTTTTTATTCCAGCTTACTACCCAGTTATTTGTATTAAATTTATAATACTTAAATCGTTAATTTGAAACTTTCGAACGTAATCGTAAAATTATCGGAAAGGTTTCAGTTATAATAGCGTTTTGTTTTTGATTATTTTTTTAGTTAAAACACGTAAAATGTATTAATTATAAATAATAACCTGAATATTAATTTTGTTTTCCTCAAGTTTTTAGAAATCTGATTATAATACGGTTATAATTTATAATTACAATTATTTAATTGTTAATTATATTATTATTGTTTATAAAGATTATGTTTAATAAATATATCATTTTCTATTTTTTCTTCGAAAGTTTCATACCATTATACAATGAATGGTTTCCGTTGTTTTTAAATAGATAATAATTATTTAAATTTTCGCCACTTATAATATCTTAAAGAACTTTGTAACGAACGAACTTTACGTTATTTTTATAAAGTCTTTTGCTTTCTTACAATACTTTAAATTGCGCTGTGTATTTGAAACTTTTTTTCGTACATATTCTGGCATATTATTCGTAAGTTCCAATTTTGTGGATAATATAAAGATTATGTTTCTATACGCGATTTCCCTTAATATTTATTCCGGATATTTAAATAGTTTATTTGCTGAGTTGTCTGCGCTCGATTAATACTAGGTCTTAAATTAAATTATATAAGACAATAAATTTATCGCATTAATTTTCTCTCAAGGTTATGCCCTGGCGCCTTTATTATATCCTTTAACGTTATATTATCGATAAATATTAAAACGCTTTTTTCTCTATTTTTAAAATATTATTATTAATATTCCACACTTTTTATAATCGCTAATAATTCTTATTATCTTATAATTTATTACTTTTCGGTTAGATATAACTTTCGTAACTAATATACAATTAGGCGTCAATATTTTCCGTATTTCTGTAAAAATATTCTTAATCTAATTTTTATCGCAACGTCTGTTTTAATCCTAGTATTTTTAACGTTATTTTAATATCGAAAAATAATTACCGACTAAAAGGTATTTTTAAGCTTTAAAACGTTCTTTTAACGTTTTAAGCTACTAGAATCTTATTATTTCATTTTTGTCTTTCGCCATTTTTAATACTTAATAATCATTTAATAATACGCAAATAATAAACGATAAACTTCTCATAAAAATTCGCAAATCCCAAAAATATTTAAATATTGTAAATTAACTTTAATTTTGGCCATATTTCGATAATATCGACCTGTGCGTAATTTATTTCGAAGCCGTCAGTATTAATTATAAATCATAAAAAAGTTTTTAAAAGAATTTATATAATAATAGCCATTCATAAATCAATTTAAAATATTTCGTATTTTTTTCGTTAGCTGAATAAGTAATTATGTTATTTAAATATATTACTTATATATAATTAATTAATTCAATTACTATTTTATATATCTAAGTTTAAAAAGTAACCGATATATTGATAAGCCCAAATAATATCATTATATATTTAAATTGCCCGTACCACATTCGAAAAATAGTTTTTTTAATAATCGCCCCTTTTCATTTTAATACGATAATAATTATCTTTAAGATTAATTTTTGGAAATAATTTAGTTAATCCTAGGCGATTTATTATTTTTAAAATTAAAAATAAAAGGTATCGATTTTTATCGTTATTCGATTTAACCTTTTATAATCGATATATAGTCGGAACTTGCCGTTCTTTTTAGATATAAACAATATTAATATTTTTACATCAGTTTCTAAACAACGTATTCTTTTTGCTTTTACGTTTTTTCGAATATACTTTTCGAATATTTTTCGTTAGATTTCCGAAATAAGATTAAATAAATTAAATGAAAGTATATTTCCTGGAATCAAGTTTATTATATATTTAGCTCTTAATAATTAAAGGAATATTTTCGTTACATTTTCAAAATGCATTTGCCGGAAATTTTTAATTACGCCGAAAAATTAATTATCTTTCGTTTTTGTTATTTCTTAAAATTTAGATTATTTAATTTAGTAGTTAGGCTTACCATATTAATAATATAAATTTGTTTACCGGAAAACGTTAAATTTTAGATTTTCTATTTATTAACCATTTGTAATAATCTATATAATTATTAACATACAATTATATCTAATAAAACATTTGACCTGCTCGTTCTTAAAATAGATAATAGGAAATTGGATGTTATTTAATCGCAATGTATTACAAAATAAATTTAATTAAAAATTCGTTTATTTTTATTTCTATTTATTATTCTAATAGGATTTTCGTAAGCCTAATAATATTTGATATAGGTACCGTTAATGCTGATAAGGTTCGGAATATTTACGGAAATTAATTAAAAAATTACACTTCCTTATTAATCTTTTATTTATAATATTGACCTATGTTTTTATATCTATATTTATTTACTTTACTCTATTTCCCGTATTTTTTAAAGAAACAATACCTTTTTTTTAAAAAGCGGCTTTATTTCGACCGTTTTATAATTTTTAACCAAAATAAATTTGACGTATACGCGTTTTCCGGCTCCTTTTTTAGGTTTATGTTTAGTAATTAATTTGATTTATCTTTATATATTATACCATTTTTATATTTTTCGGAGGTCGAATTTTATATAACTAAAATAGCAAAGTTTTTGTATCTTTTTAGGGTTTATAATTTACGTTTTTATGGTTTAGCTTCCCATAATTATAGTATTTAAATAAACCCTTATAAAAGTTAAAAATATTAAATTGTATGAATTTATTTTAATTAAAATTAAATCGGCAATTGCTTTTTTTCGAATATCAAAAGGTTTCTGGTCCTTATTATTTTTATACGACGTGTTTAATTTACTTTGAAAATCTTTTTTAAGAACTTTAAAATAAAATGGTTTATTTTTATTAACACTTTTAGCAAAAAAATACCCTGTTTTTTTCGTTTTTTAGGCGTTTTAATAGCCTTTTGCCTTATTTATTACATTATTAACTTATTTTAACTTAACGTTCTTTCACAATGAAAACTTTTATAATTTTAATATTACTTTATAAAAGTAATTAAAAGTAAAACGTTTATTACTTTTATTATTTTCCAAGCTAAAAATGTTTATAAACTCTATTTTATAAATTAGAAATTTTTATTTAACGTACAAATTTAATAATAATTAATCGGATTAATATCGTAATTTTATAAACTCCTTCTTATATTCCCTATCGAGAAAATTAAGATATACGTAATTGGTTTTAATAAAAATCTCTAAATCTTTTATTTTTAATTTTTTAATAATTTAAACAATTAATATAATACGGTATAATTATTAAACATTTATAATAAAAATGTTTATATCGCTTATAACTTATTAAATATTAATAAACGTATTTTATCGCAACTTTTTAAAATAAATTTCCGTAATAACTTTATTTTAATATTTTCTAAATGAACCGCGTTCGAAAAATTTCGGATAATTATAATCCGGTATTTATTTATCGCCTTTACGTTTTTATAATGATATCGTAATTAAGTCATAAAACCTTATTTTTTTAATTTATATTATTATTTATTATTGGGCGAATTATCGGAATAATTCCGAATATTGTTTATTTTATTAACGATTAATTTCCAAAATCTGGTTATTATTAAAGGGCTTAATTTTTCCTTGTTTTAAATTCCGAGATGTAGTCGTTATATCACGGTCGTCTTTTAACCCTTTAATTAATAATTATCGAAAGGTATTCTTATTATATATGTAAAGTAATTCGCGATCCCAAAAATTATATTTTTCTGTTTGTTAGCGCTTTATTATAGGTTTTTCCGCCTGTTTCCGTACAGTAATTGATCGTTCGTCGGTTTAATTCCGATTAACGGTTTTTTCGATTAATAACTTAGCTTCGTTTTATAACTAGCAAACTTTATTTTTAATGATTATCGCGTTATATTTTATGGTAAAAATAAAGGAATTATAAGATAATAAATAACTGTAAATTAGGGTAAAATAATTTCCGACCCGTTATAGAGCAGATTCAAAGAAGTAAATATATTAAGGTATTTTTATTTATCGCTTTTTATTAGCTGCCAGATGGTGGATTTATATTAGTAAGTAGGTCGGTGGCTCATCGGTGGCTGGTCGGCTACCAGCTTTATCCTTATAAGGGCTATATTTTCATAGTTAAACGTTTGTAATTTATTGCGTAATAACTCGCCGTTAAGGAGGTCCGTGAAATATTTAAGCGGAAAACCGAAAAAAAACGTATGAGCCATTATTGCCGCCTTACTTACAATAAAAAAATTATTATTCGAATGTTTCAAAATATTATTAATTGGTTATATAAAGAAATTGAAAAATAAATAAATTATTGTTAACGTTAAATATAATTAACATTATTAGGGTTTTTAATACTTTATAGTTATAAAAAGCACCTTATTATGATAAGCAGTTTTTTCTTTAACGGCTAAAGAAATTTTTCGATAAAAGTCGTTAATAGTGGAAAATTGCTTGGAATTATTTTTTTATGTTCTTAACTTCGAACGATATAGCGACAACGCGATTAATTTCGCGGTAAAGTCGTTTGGTTATAGCCGTATTATTCGCTGCTATTAATTAAAGTTAACGGCCTAATAAAAAAAGAATTTGTAAATATTTCGTAAAACATTAGCTTTAATTAAAGTTTAACACTAAAAATTGGCTTAAAAGCTTGGCTATACCGATTTTATTTACCGACGAAATCTGAGTTTATACGAACTGTAATTTTAAGTAATAATTTACTATTTACGAAGGCGAAAACTCTAGTAATTTCGATCTTTTTCGCGTAAAAGGTTATAATTAAATGTTTTAAAAAACGATATATAGGAGATAAAAAGGACCTTATTTTATATGGTTTAAGAAATATGAAGAAGTTATTACAAAGAAATATATCGATTATATGATTTCTTTAATTATTTAATGGCGAAAATATAAGCCTTTTACAATAAATTTTTAGCATGACAACATTTTTACGTATAAGGCTTGGATTACTGTTACGACCCGACAAGCTTCGGACTTAAGAAACGGTCAAACAAGGATCACACGGACCACCCCATGGGTCACGTGACGGTGGTCACTGCCAAGCCAGTGATCAGAAGTGATCAAAGGGGATCGCAAGCGATTATGATCACTATCAGCCGTATGATTATGAATAATTAAGCCAAAAAGGAGAAGGATATATACGTTCATTATTTCCATAGTTTAGAAAGCTTTAGTTTGCAATATAACATCGTTACCTAAGGCACCCTTGGAATTACGAGACGTGATACGATTACTGTATTTATTGCTCAGATTCCCACAATACTCCTGCTAACATAAATCTATCGACTTAAGGTTTAATATTTGGTTAAACCATTTAGCCGTTATATGTTATAAGTTTTTATTTAGTAATACCATCAGATTCTAAGTAGTATTCAAATTGCTAAAATGTTAACCAGCATTCAAAAAACTCTTACTTAGCAGCTATAAGTTTAAATCCGGGAATTGGAGAAAAAGATTTAACAAATTAAAGCTACGTTATCTGCCTAAGCTTTTCTTGACCGTATAAAACCTTAGAAACCGGAACCTTACGATAAAAAAGGTAATCCTTAAACCTTTTTAATTTAGGCACGAATTTATTTTCGCTTTTTAAACCTTCATAAATAAGCGGATTAGGTATTAATAATAAGAATATACTTAAGGAAAATGCGATTAATTAATTTGAGCTTATTATAAGAAATTTCCTAAAAATAAAAATATCGAATAAAAAAGTTTTACTAACAAAATCCTTTTATTATATATTAATTTCGAAAATAAAATATACGATAATTTCGGTAATCCAGATAAAAAACGATTTACGGCTTAATAATTCTTATAATTTTGATAAAAGGATTTATATCTAAGTATGCCGTAATATTTAAAAGCTTTACAGCTATAGTAAAATAAGGAGATAATAAGGCCGATACCTTTATCGATATATTTTATAAAAAATTAAAAAATAACATTAAAAATAAAATATTCGGATAAAACAATTGATTACTTTAAACTAATATATTATAAAAATAATTAAAATTAATAATTGATAATTTACAAAACGACAAAAAAAGATAATATATTTTACGTTCGAAATATAATAAATTTGACTAAGGGAAAAAAACGAAACGTACCCTTTATTTTTTATGAAATAATGCCAGAACCTATAGAACTTAGCGTTACTTACAGATAAAACTGGAGCCAGATTATGTATTTTAATTATGGCAAAATAGGATATAAGGTTTATAAATATAAAAAATCTAAAAAGCCATAATAGGATAACTAAACCTTTATATTAGAAAAGCAATTTAGAAATAATGAAGGAAACGATAACAAAGTTATTAACATAATTTAAGCCAAGTATATATCAGACTTATAGCAAAAGGTCCAATAAGAACCATTGGGTTAAGAAATTCGACGAGGAATACAAACAGCCAAAAAGCTAGTTTAATCAATATCGCAAATATAATAAGAAATATTATAAGAATAATTATGCGAATACCAGAACTGGATAGAAAAAGCTTGTTCCGGAACTTTTGATTAATACGGCAAAATATATACCATATATTATCGACGACGAAAATATCCCATTTACGAAAAATGGAAATAATATATTTACGAACGAATTACCCGCATATAATATAAAAAATTCGATTTTCCAATTTGTATCGGAAATAATAAGGACGATAAATAATAATATCGATAACTTCGAATTATAATCTTAGGAAATATCTAACAGTGAGCCGAAATAGAAAACTAGCCTAAAAAAAAGTAATGCTCGTAAGAAAACCCTTTTTGTTATTATAGATAATATATTTACCAAATAAAAAAGGAGTTAATCTAGCGTATAATTATGAAATATTATTAGAAAACTATTACAAATCTTTATTTTTCATTAACATATATTATAAACCCTTTCGAAAAAAAGTTATGAAAGAAAAAATATATATATTTACAAAAAAGCTTTAAAACGATAATTAAAACGACGTATAATTAAATACCGTTTTAAATATAAGAAAATAATTTATTCGATAAGAAAAGAAATTATAAAAAAATTAAAATAATTAATTTAATTCGAAAAAACACTATGTTACTAATAATAACAAATATAATAACTTAATGCGCTAAATAAAAAAATATAAACAAGACTTAATAAATTCGAATAAGAAAAAAAGATTACTTATAAAAAAGCCGTAAAATGACAATATTTAAAGAAATTAAAAAAAACTTTTAAAAAAAACTTTAAAGGTAACGATAAGAAATGTTAATAATATTTTTACTTTAAATATATAAATTAGAACGTATTGGTATACCGTAATGGTGGACTGCGGAACTTTAAGGAGGAATTATATTGTACCAAATATTGTCAATAAATTCAAATTATTATGGAGATATAAGTTAAAAACTTATATAACGACAAATGTCGAAAATTAAAAATTCCTTTACGATAACGGAAAAATTATACGGGAAATTAATTATTTCGAGATTTTTATTAAAAAATAATATCAAATAATTAATTTCGATATTGTTTTATTCGGGAAATACAATATGATCGTAGGATTACCATAAATACGTTAATACGGAATTTTAATTAACGGTAAAATTAGCCAGGTAAAATTCGTTTTATTTTTTATTAATAAACGAAAAAAAAGGAAATTAAAATCTTAATACTTAATTAATAATAATAATAAGAAGAAGTATAAGGATACGATAAAAACCTTATTATTTAAAAAATTAAAACATAAAAGAAATAGGTATTAAAAAATACGACGTATTATTATTATTATTAAAGCAAAATGAAAACAATTAAATAACGATTGAAATTAATAATAATAACTTTAAATGTTAAAAATTCTAATTAATATAGTATTGACATATTATAAACATAAATAGCTTTTTAGAAAGGAATTTGATACGGAATTATTAAAACATAACGAATAAGATTATAAAATCATTTTTAAAAAAAGACTTTCGACAAGGTTTTACCCTATTTACAACCTTAACGGAAACGAATTACGTACTTTTAGAAAATACCTAGAAAATCGGTTATAAAAAAATAAATTTAGCTTTTGAAATTACCAGCAAAATACTCGATATTTTTCGTATCAAAAAAAACGAGAAATTATAATTTATAGTTAATTATCGGTAATTAAACGATATTATAATTAGAATTCGAAGGTTATTACCCCTAATTACGGAAGTAAAAAGCCGATTTTACAAAACCAAATAATTTATATTATTCGATTTTAAAAATAAATATAACCTAATCAAAATTAAAAAAGAATATAAATGAAAAATAATTTTTAAAACGAAATACGGATTATTTAAATATTTGGTTATATTAATAGGACTTATGAACGTACTAATAATTTTCTAGCAAATACCTAATTACGTATTACGAAAATATATCGATCTTTTTGTCATTTATTATCTTAACGACATTTTTATTTTTTAAAAAAATAAAAAGAATATATATAAATACGTTTATGAGGTTTGTTGAATTCTATAAAACGCAGAATTACTTATTAACGTAAAAAGAAGTTAATTTTATACATAAAATATAAAATATCTAAAATATATTATTACCTTAAAACATATTAGAATAAACCCTAATAAATTCGCTGCAGTTATAAAATGGCAAACGTTAACGATTATTAAGGAAATACAGATATTCCTTGAATCCGCCAATTATTACAAAACATTTATTCGAAACTTTAGCAAAATAATTATACCCTTAACGAATTTTGTAAAAGAAAAACAATTTAAATAGACGGCAGATACGGAAAAAATATTTTAAGATATTAAGGATATAATTACCAACAAACCAATATTAATTATATATAATTTAAACCACCTTGTTAAGCTAAAAACCGATATTTCGGAATATATATTAAGCATAATAATCGGATAACAAAATAATTAAGGCAAATTACATCTTCTTATATTCTTTTCGTATAAATTAAAAGGAAGCGAACTGAATTATAGTATTCTAAATAAAGAATTTATGGCTATTATTATGGTATTCCGAAAATTTAGATATTTTCTAAAAGAAAACTTATATTAGATTAAAATTTATACGGATTATCAAAATCTTATCCGATTTATTATAATTAAGGAATTTACAAAACGATAATTTCGATACATAAAAAAATTAACGAATTTCGATTTCGTTATTATTTATAATAAAAGATCTGAAAACTGCAAAACAAATATTTTAAGCAAATAACCAAATTTCGGAAAAATATTAATCAAAATTAATTATATAATTTTCGATATTATTATAAAAAGATATTTACGCCTATAACAAATCGCAATAATTGGGATAATACCTTTCAATATCTATTAAAATATTTAATAATATAATAATAATTTCCTAGAAAACCAAAAAACGAATAAAATATAAATTTCAAAAACAAATACCAAAACGATTTAATATGAGAAATATACGAACATTAGTTATACAGATATCCCGGGATTTACAAAACCTTAAAACGGCTTTAACATATATATTCTTTTCTTAAAATAAAATTAACGATATAGAAAATTATACGGCAGTGTAATATTTGCGCCAAAATAAACATTTAACGATATAAGCTATACGGAAAATTACAATTATTATTAATTATAAAATAACCATAATACTTAGTTATATTCCATTTTATTACGAAACTTCTTAATTTAAAAATCCAATTACGAAGATATATTATAATATCCTTTTTGTAATCGTGGACCGATTTACGAAATTTTCTTACGTTTTATCATATTACGAAAATATAAAGGCCGAATAATTAATATAAACTTTTTAAACACATTTCTAACATTTACGGATTACTAATAAAAATTATATTAAATAAATGGTTAATATTTGTATCTAAATTTTAATAAGGCCTTATAATATAAATCGGCCTAAATTACAAGTTATTTAGCATATTTAAACCTTAGACGGATAAATAAATAAAGCGAATAAATTAAACTTTAGAAATTTGTGTTCGATATTATATTAATTACGAACAAAATAATTAGGTTAAAAAATTAAGGATCGTATAATTAACTTATAACATTAATTTTTACGATAACATTAAAATAATATTTAAAAATGTAAATTTTAGTTATTTTATAAAAATCAATAAAAAAATATATAATAACGGTTTAATTAACGTTAAAACAATTTTCATATCAAAATAATTATAATAATTTTACCAAGAAATAAAATTAAAATTAAAATTTCTACGAAATTAAATAAGCGAATATTATATCTAAAAAGGTTAAAAAACCAATGTTCGAAAAAGGGAAAATAATTGTCTTTGCCACCAAAAATATTTAAATAAAAAGACCTAATAGAAAACTCGATTCCAAATATATCGGTTTATACAAAATCGCTTAGAAAATTTCAAAAAATAATTACTAATTGAAATTTCCATTAAAAGTTAAATTTTATCCGATTTTTTACGGTTTTTATTCGAATTAATAACATATATAATTAAAGTATATATGGTATAAACGATATAAAAATAAAAAACGAATACATATATAAAGTAAAGAAAATTTTCGATATGCGAAAATAAGACGGATTTACTTAGTACCTGGTCAAATAAAAAAAGCACCCAAATTCCGAAAACATTTGAGAACCCGCCAAAAATCTTATGGGCGCCTAGCGCCTATTAAAAACCTTTCACCAGTGACAACGGGGTCACCAAAAAAAGGCCCCTAGTTAAAGTCCTCGGAAATAAACCAATTAAGGGAATTAAAAAATAACATAAAAAAAAGAGCGTCGGCCTCCATACGTTCCTGCTTATCCATCTTATCTATTAACTAAAGACCGCGATTAACAATTTTGACTCCTTTAGCATGAAAAAAATTTTTTAATTACGAAAACGAAAAAGGCAACTAATGGTTTCGTTAATATTACGTTATTTACGTATTAAATCCTCTTGTAATTGTTGCTAAAAACGTAAAAACGTTTTTTTAATAACAGTTTTTTTATAATTTAAACGATTCTTTTTTTCCTTAATATAACGCAGAAAATCGATTAAAACATTAAAATTATCGTAGCGACGATAGTTTGTAATACATTTGTTATAACGACAAATTTCTTTAATTATTTAATATTTGGTACTATTTTCGAAATAAAGCATATTGTTACAAGAACAAGGGTTCTTGTCTTGGGAGGACCTACTTTTGAGGCCTAGCGCGAGGTCGCCTCGGTTAAACATCGGCCAAGGGAATCTTGGCCCTTTTGAAGGTGATCTAGGTGATCTGGGTGATCTGGAGCAGATCACACAGATCCAACAGATCCACGACACACTCACTTTAGGAATTGGGATATATAATGAATCGGTCTCTCATGTAAATAGCACCTACTTAGTTTCGCTTCTTAGCTATCAATCTAAGCTTTTAATCCAGAAGCAACTGCACCGTTCTCTAATTGGGAGAAGAGTCTTTAAATCTCTTTAACGGACAGACCACTAAATCATTCTTCGCCCTATTGTTACCTGCAAATCAAGACCCCATTCGGATACTGCTCATACCTCCAGGTGGATGTATGACAGGTTCGTTACACATATACAGCATAATTTCAAACCCGATTTTGATAATATAAATAGCCAGAGAATCTAGGTTTTCTTTTTGATTAGGACGATTGCTAGGTTTGCGGTTAATAATACGACCTGCTATAATAAAAAAGGATAACTTACTAGAAAGGAAAATCTTTAAGGGCAAAGATCTTAGGAAAAAAAAGATCGTATTACGACCTAACCTAAAATCGGCTACAAAGACGGTCGGACCTACAAAAAAAAGGTGACGTCATTTAAATCTTTTTTGGCATTAAGATCTAAATAAATCTATACAGAATTAACCGAATCCAATAGTATTATATCTATAACAACGTCGAGATTTAATAAAGATTTAATGAACTACTAAAAATATATACGTTTATTATTTTTATAATTTAAATAATTTTAGCTTATATTACAAATTCGTTACCTAAGGCACCTTTAGTATTACGAGACGTAATATAATTACTGTATTTATTGCTCAGATTTCCACGATACTCCTGCCAACATAAATTCGCCGACTTAGGGTTTAATAGTTGGCTAAACCGCCTAGCCGTCATATAAACCCCCTAGCCGTCACAATTACGAAATATACGATTTATAATTAGTGCGGAATTTATTTAATAAAATGGCTTATTAAAAGCTTTAATATAAATCTTATGGAAAATATATAATTTTAAATAAAAAACTGGTGATATTTTTATTTTAAAACGGACAATATAACGTTAAAAAAGCTGTTGTACACGTTATATAAAGCTGGGAAAATAATTTCCAAATCCTTGCTCAAAAAGATCGTGAAAATTATATCCAATAGGTTAAAAAAGATGATCGAAAATGACGGTAATATGAGCGATTATTAATAACAAAGTGACTAGTTAGATTATATAGTTTTTAGGCTAATTTTATATAGGAATCTATTTCGGGACCACTAATCCAATAGAGTTGAATTGTTAGAAAAAACCGGGGCGAGTATCGCACTAACTGCAATAATCCCTGTTAGAGTGTAGTTGTGTGACGGCTAGGCGGTTTAACCAACTATTAAACCTTAGTCGTATGAGTTTATGTTAGCAGGAGTATCGTGGGAATTTAAGCAATGGATATAGTAATCGTATTACGTTTTTTAATACATGGTTTATTGTAAATGATTGGTATTGATAAGTATTGCAGGTTGAAGCTATCTAAATTATGGAAATAATAAGCATATATATCTTGATTTTTTTATTACTGTTTATTTCTGTTTAGCAAAGCTTTGCTGAGCGGTTGCTTAATGCTACTTAATCGTGTTTAATTATGTTTAATCGTGCTTAGTTAAGATTTGCTGAGTACTAATTACGTAACTTTGAATTAACGTAACTTTGTAATCTTGGCTGGACCGTTTTCGCAGGCCCAGCTAATTTGGGTTGTAATATGATTTCCTTTTTTTCCAAATTTTGGTTTTAAGATTTTTCTTTTTTTGATAAGCCCTTTTCCTTTAAAATGTCGATTCGCGTTATTAAAAACCGTCGTTTGGTTTTTTCGTTCACCATATAACGTCAAAATCTGCTTTTTATTTTTGACGATTTTAATTTTGAAGTTATGCCGTATTCCTTATGTTTTTTTAACGGCTGGAAGTATGAAACGATAGAGAATGTTTCCAAATGTAAGGCGTATATTAAACGTAGCTGTTTCTGTGATAGTAATGGCGTTCCCTTATTTTTCTTAAAGAATATTTGTGCCGAAAATTAACGTTTAAAACGTAAGGAGATATTTGCGGAGAAACGTTTCCTGGAATTACAAAAACGTTATTAACAAGAAATAAACGAAGTTATTGCGCGGCTAATCCGTTTTCGAAAATAAAAAATATTTTTTTGTTCGAAAGGGATTAAAATGGCATAATAAGAATTATGGTTGCTGGAAGAGCTGGAGGAGCAAAAGTGTTGGAAGTAGGAATAGTTGGAGACCGCCGTTGCGGCTGCTACGTTAGCGCAGGTTGCAGTCGATTGGCCTGATATTCCGGTTATTGATTGGTTAATTGTTAATTGGGATGCGCCCGTTATTGCTGGTGAAAATTTTTTAATAGGCGTTAGGCGTTAATGAGATTTTTGGCGGGTTTCTAGGTGTTTTCGCAATCTGGGTGCTTTTTCCATTTAATTAGGTATTAATGTGACGGCTATGCGGTTTAACCAACTATTAAACCTTAAGTCGACAGGTTTATGTTAGCAGGAGTATCGTGGGAATCTGAGCAATAAATACAGTATTATGTCACATTTCGTAATTCCAAGGGTGCCTTGGGTAACGATATTATATTGCAAACTAAAATCATCTAAACTATGGAATTAATAAACATATATATCCTTTTCCTTTTTGGCTTAATTACTTATAATTATGCTGTTAATAGTAATCACGATTATTTGGGATTACTTTTAATTACTAATAATTAATGGCTTAGTAGTAATTACCGTTACGTAACCTAGGAAGTGGCCCGTATATTTCCTGCCTAACCGTTTCTTAAGACCGGAGCTTATCGGATCGTAATACGATTTTCGCCTTCCTTAAATTTTGCCTTCAAAAATTTTTTTTTTCGTTTAGTAAGTATCCCTTTTTTTTGCTTTTAATTATATCGTTTTGCATTTCCAAAATTCGTCGCGTTCCCCGTTCTTTTACTATTCGTTATGCTAACTTTAGAAAAGCCTTTAACGAATTTGGTTATAAAATTATGCTTTGCTTTTAGTGTTTTTCGAAAAATATAAGGTGTAAAATGATGGAAAACGTTTTAAGATATAAGGAATATATTAATTAAGGTCCATCCTGTAATAATACCGGCGTACCTATTTTTTTCTTACAAAATATTCGTCGCGAATATTAACGTTTAGAACGCGAAAAAGCGTTTAACGAAAAGCGATTATTAAAGCTTATACGGTTTTATCTTAAAGCTTAACGCAAATATCAGGAAAAGATAAATAAAGCTTTTTTCCGTCTTATTCGTTTACGTAAACAAAAAGCGTTAGTTCGTTCGAAAAGTATTACCATGGTATAACGTAAATTCCAATCGTTAAACGAACTAAAAAAACAAAAACGTCGGGAATAAAAACAGTTAAAGGTTACCGTTGCGGCTGTTACGTCAGTACATATCGCGACCAATTAGCCCGATATCCCGGCTACCGACTGGTCGGCCGTTAATTAGGACGCACCCGTCGTTATTAATTAAAGTTTTTTAACAGGTATTAGGCGCTAATAAGGTTTTTAGCAGGTTCCCAAATATTTTCGGAATCTGGGTATTTTTTCTATTTAATCAAGTACTAAATAAATCCGTTTTATTTTCGTATATCGAAAGTTTTCTCCATTTCGTATATTTGATCGTTTTTTACTTCCATATCGTCCTATGCCGTATATATTTTAATTATATATACTGTTAACTTAAATAAAAAACATAAAAAATTAAATGGAATTTAATTTTTAATGGAAATTTTAATTAATAATTATTTTCTGAAATTTTTTAACGATTTTATATGGACCGATATATTTAAAATCGAATTTTTTGTTATGTCGTTTTATTTAAATATTTTTAATAACGAGGAAAACCATTTTCCCCTTTTCGAAAATTAATCCTTTTAACTTTTTCGAGTTATAATATTTGCTTATTTAATTACGTACGAATTTTAATTTTAATTTTATTTCTTATTGTAATTATCGTAATTATTTTAACGTATAAATTGTTTTAATATTAATTAAACCATCGTTATATATTTTTTTATAAATTTTTAAAATAAAACCACAATTTGCGTTTGTAAATATTATTTTGATATTTGTTAATAATTAATATTATAAATTAATTATACGATTAGTAATTTTTTAACTTAATTATTTTGTTCGTATTTAATATAATATTGTAAGTAAATTTCCAAGGATTAATTTATTCGTTTTATTTATTTATTTATTTATATTTAAATATATTAAATAATTTATAATTTAGGCCGATTTATATTATAAGGCTTTACCAAAATTTTAATACAAATATTAATCCTTTATTTAATATAATTTCCATTAATAATTCGTATATATTGAAAATATATTTAAAAAAATGTATGCTAGTTATTTAATGTTTATATCGTTATAATATGGTAAAAAGTAAGAATATTTCGTAAATCGGTCGACGATTACGAAAATATTATCGTAATATATTCTTAAAATTAAATATTTTAACATAAAAAGCCTAATAATAAAGTCGAATATAATTAAATATTATAGTTATTTTATGACTGGTAATAACTATAATTTTCTGTATGGCTTATGTCGTTAAGTCTTTATTTTAACATAAATATTATATTGCCATATAATTTTTTATATTATTAATTTTATTTTAAAAAAAATATATGCGTTAAAGTTGCTTTAAGATTTTAGGAATCTTTGAATATTTATATAATTAATATTAATATATTTTTTTCTAAATCTTTGTAGTATTTTTTTAGAAATTATATTTTATCTGTTTTTTGGTCCTTTAGAAAATTTTTATTATATTATTAAATTCTTTAATATATATTAAAAGGTACTGCCCGAATTATTGCATTCTGTCGTAAACGTAAATATTCTTTTATGATAATATCGAAAATCGTATAACTAATTTTAACTAATTTCTTTTTAAAATGTGATTACTTACTTAAAGCATTTATTTTGCCGTTTTTTGAACCTTTTTTATATATAATAACGAAATTAAAATTTGCCAATTTTTTCGCGTAACGAAACTATCGTTCTATAAATTCCTTAATCGTAATAAATCGGATAAGAATTTAATAATCCGTATAAACCTTAACTTAATACAAATTTCCCTTTAGGAAATACCAAAATTTTCGAAATGCCATAATTATAACTATAAATTCCTTATTTGGGATACCGAAATTAAATTCGGTTCCTTTTAATTTGTACGAAAAAACTGCAATAAAATGCAATTTATCTTAATTATCTTGCTATCCGATTATTACGCTTAATACGTAATCCGAAATATCGGTTTTTAATTTTACGGAGCAATTTAAATTATACATAATTAGTATTAATTTGCTAATAATCGCATCCTTAATATTTCGAAATGCTTTTTTCGTATCTGGCATTTATTTAAATTCTTTTTTTTTGTAAAATTCATTAGAGATATAGTTATTTTGTTAAATTTTCGAATAAATTTCCTCTAATAATTAGGAAATCCAAAAAATACCTATACCTTTTTAACTATTGTTTACGTTTACCATTTTATAACTATAGCAATTTTCTTAAAGTTTATCTTAATATATCTTAAAATAATAATATATTCCAGATATTTCATTTTTTGTATATGGAATTAACTTTTTTTTGCGTTAACAAATAACCTTACGTCTTATAAAACTTAAAGAATTTTATAAACGTATTTTACGTATATTTTTGGGGTTTTTAAAAAATAAAAATATCGTCAAGATAATAAATAACGACAATATCAAAATATTTTCGTAATACGTAATTAAATATTCGCTAAAAGGTTATTAATACGTTCGTAAATCTTATTAATATAACCAAATATTTAAATAGTTCGTATTTCGCGTTAAAAGCTATTTTTTATTCGTATTTTTTTAATCCTTATAAAATTAGATTTATTTTTAAAATTAAATGTTATAAACCATTTAATTCTATAAAGTCGGTTTTTTATTTCCGTAATTAGGGATAATAATATTTAATCCTTAATAATAACGTTATTTAATTATTGATAATTAATTATAAGTCGTAATTTTTTATTTCTTTTGATACGAAAAATATTAAATATTCTGATAATAATTTAGAAAGTCGAATTTATTTTTTATAGCCGATTTTTTAGGTATTCCCTAAAAATATAAAGTTTATTTCCGCTAAAGTTATAAATAAAGTAAAGCTTTATCGAAAATCCTTTTTAAGGATTATTTCGTAATCTTATTCGCTATATTTTAATAATTTCGTATTTAGCTTTTTCTTAAAAAACTGCTTATATTTGTAGTATTACGGTAATGTATTAATTAATTTTTTTAATTTTTGGGCTATTAGTTTTATTATTTTAAATCGTTATTTAATTATTTTAATTTTGCTTTAATAATAATAACAATACGGTATATTTTTCTTTAATATTTATTTTCTTTTTTATGTTTTATTCTTTTAAATAATAAAATATTTATTATATCCTTATATTTATATTCGTCGCCATTATCGGTTAAAAATTAAATTCTTAATTTCTTTTTTCTTATTTATTAATAAAAAATAAAACGAATTTTATTTGGCTAATTCCGCTATTAATTAAAATTTCGTACTGGCGTATCCATAATAATCTTAAGATCATATCGTAATTTGTAAATAAAATAATATTAAAATTAACTATTTAATATTATCTTTTAATAAAAATTTCGAAATAATTAATTTCATATATAATTTTTTCGTTATCGTAAACGAATTCCTAATATTCGATATTTGTTGTTATATAGGGTTTTAATTTATATCTTTATAATAATTTAAATTTATTGACCATGTTTGGTATAACATAATTCTTGCCTAAAGTTCCGTAATCCATTATTGCAATATACCAATATATTCCGATTCGTATATCCAAAATAATAAGGTCGTTAATATCTTTTATCGTCGTGTTTAAAGCCTTTTTTGAAAGTTCCCTTTAATTTTTTTAAGTTTCGTTATTTTGCGACTTTTTTATAAATAACCTTTTTTTTTAATTCCTGTTGGAATTTATTAAGCCTTATTTATATTTTTTAACGTATTAAACTATTATATTTATCGTTATTGCCGGCATATTATTCCTTTAAGATATATTAATTATTCCTAATTTTTTTATAATTTCTTTCTTTATCGAATAAACTTTTTTTTATATTTGTAACTGCATCTTATTATACGTTATCCTGGTTATCGTTCCAAAAATCTCCTGTAAATTATCGTATTTCTTCCTTAATGGTTTTTTTTCTAGGGATCCGTAATAAATACTAATTAAAAATAAAAATTCGTAATAATTGTCTGGCAGTATTTTTTTACCGTACGCTAGATTAATTCCTTTTCTATTTAATAATTATATTATTTATAATAATAAAAGGGGTTTTTTTACAGGTATTATTTTTTTAGGCCAGCTTTTTATTTCGGCTAACTGCTGGATATTTTTGGGGGTTATGGTTCGAAAATGTCGATATCATTACTTATTGTCCTTATTATTTCCGGTACGATTTGGAAAGTCGAATCCTTTATAGTACATACGGGTAATTCGTTTGTAAATATGTTATTTTTATTTTTCGTAATCGGGATATTTTCGTCGTCGACAATATATTGCGTACATTTTGCCGTATCGATCGGGAATTCCAGGACAAATTCTTTCTATTTAATTCTAATATTCGCGTAATTATTTTTATAATATTTCTTATTATGCTTACAATACCTGCTAAATTAGCCTTTTGGCTTTTTGTATTTTTTTTCAAATTTCTTGTCGTAATAATCCTTATTGGACCTTTTGTCGTAAACTTGATATATATTTGACCTGGATTATGTTAATGGTTTTGCTATCGTTTCCTTAATTATTTCTGGATTATCCCTTCGGTATAAGCATTTAATTATCTTTTCGTGGTTTTTTAGGTTTTTTGTATTTATAAGTTTATATCCCGTTTTGCCGTAATTAAAGCACTTAATCTGGCTTTAATTTTATCTATGGGTAACGCCGAATTCCATAAGTCCTGGCGTCGTTTCGTAAGAAATAAAAAGTATATTTCGTTTTTTTCTTTAGTCAAATTTGTTATATTCTAAGTATAAAATATATTATTTTCTTTTTTTATTATTTTTTAAACTGTCGATTATTAATCTTAATTGTTTTTATAATATACCGGTTTAAAGTAATTAATCGTTTAATGTAAATAATTTTATCCTTTATATTATTTTTTAACCTTTTATAAAATATATCGATAAAGGCGTTAGCCTTATTATCTCCTTATCCTGTCTTAATTATAAAACTTTTGAAAATTACGGCGTATTTGGACGTAAGTTTTTTTTATTAAAATTGCAAAAGTTTCTAGGCCGTAAATTATTTTTTATCCGGATTGCCGAAACTATTACGTATTTTATTTTCGAAATTGATATAAAGTAAAAAAATCTTATTAATAAAATCTTTTTTATCCGGTTTTCGTATTTTTAAAAGAATTTTCATAATAGTTTTAAATTAATTAACCGTATTTTTTGTTAAATATATTTTTATTGCTAAAATCATATTTGTTAAATTATTAAGATATAGGAAACAAAGGTAAATTTATGTCTAAATTAAAAAGGTTTAAAAATTATCTTTTTTATCGTAAGGTTCCGGCTTTTTGGGCTTTATGCAGGCGAAAAAGGTTTAGGTATATAGCGTAACCTTAAATTGTCGTATTTTTTTTAGTTTCCGAATTCGAGTTTAAAGCTGTTAAATAAGGGTTTTTTAAATGCTGGTCGATATTTTGACAATATTAAATATTGTTTAAAATGTAACGGTATTATTAAGTAAAAGTTTGTAATATATAACGGCTATACGATTTAACTAATTATTAAACCTTAAGTTAACAAATTTATGTTAATAAAAGTATCGTAGAAATTTAAGCAATAAATACAGTAATATATTACGTTTTGTAATTCTAAGGGTACCGTAGGTAACGATATTATATTATAAGTTGAAATTATTTAAATTATGGAATTAATAAGCGTATATATCTTTTTCCTTTTTGGCTTAATTACTTGTGATTACGCCGTTGGTGGTAATTACGATTACTTGGGATTACCTTTGATCACTAATGATCACTGGCTTGGCAGTGATTACCGTCACGTGCCCCAGGAGGTGGCCCGTATGCTTCCTGCCTGACCGTTTCTTGAGACCGGAGCTTGTCGAATCGTAACAATTAAGTAAGTCTGTTTTGTTTTCGTATATCGAAGATTTTTTTCATTTTATATATTTGTTTATCTTTTATTTTTAAATTGTTTTGTACCATATACACTTTAATTATGTTTGTTATTAATTCGAATAAGGAATCGTAAAAAATTGGATGGAATTTAACTTTTGGCGAAAATTCCAGTTGGTAATTATTTTTTAATATTTTCTTGCCAATTTTATATGGACTGATATATTTGAAATTAAATTTTTTTTATTCGGTTTTTTTGTCTGAATATTTCTGGTAACGAGGAAAATTATTTTCCTTTTTTCGAAAGTTAATTTTTTTAATTCTTTTTGATTATGATATTTGGTTATTTAATTCCGTACGAATTCTAATTTTATTTTTATTTTTTGATATAATTGTCGTAATTATTTTAACGTAAAAATTGTTTTAATATTAATTAAACCGTTATCGTATATTTTTCTATAAACTTTTTGGGATAAAACGAAAGTTTGCATTTATAAGTATTATGTTAATACTTTTGTAATAATTGGTATTATAAGTTAATTATGCGATTCGTAATTTTTTAACTTAATTATTTAATTTATAATTAGTATAATATCGTAAATCTATTTTTAAAATTTGGTTTATTTATTTTATATATTTGTTTGTTTAAGGTTTAAATGCGTTAAATAATTTGTGGTTTAGGCCGATTTGTGTTATAAAGCTTTGTTACAATTTAAATATGAAAGTTAATTTTTAATGTAATATGATTTTTATTGGTAATCCGTATATGTTGAAAATGTATTTGAAAAAAATATATACCAGTTATTCGGCGTTTATGTTCTTATAATATGGTAAGAAATAGGAAAACTTCGTAAATCGATTAACGATTACGAAAATGTTATCGTAATATATTTTTGTAACTGGATTTTTTGACATAAGAAATTTGGTAATAAAGTTGAATATAACTGAATAATATAGGTATTTTGTAATTAATAATAATTGTAATTTTCCGTATACCTTTTGTCGTCGTAGCTTTGTTCTGGCGCAAATATTGTATTATCGTATAATTTTCTGTACCGTTATTTTTATTTTAAGAAAAGAATATATACGTTAAAGTTGCTTTAAGGTTTTGTAAATCCCCGGATGTCCGTATTGCTAATATTTATATATTTTTCCTATTAGATATTTTTGATATTTTTTAAAAATTTGTATTTTATTTGTTTTTTGGATTTTTAAAAAATTATTATTATATTTTTAAATTCGGTAATATATATTAAAAAGGACTGCCCGAATCGTCGTAATTTATCGTAAGCATAAATATTGTTTTATAGTAATATTAAAAAATATGTAATTAATTTTAATTAATATTCTTTCGAAATTTAATCGCTTATTTAAGGTATTTACTTTATTATTTTTTAATTTCTTTTTATAGGTAATAACGAAGTTAAAGTTCGTTAATTTTTCTGCGTAACGAAATTATTGTCCTATAAGTTCCTTAGTTATAATAAATTGGGTAAAATTTTAATAATCCGTATATATCTTAATTTAATATAAATTTCACTTTAAGAAATATTTAAACTTTCGAAATGCCATAATAATAGCCGTAAATTCCTTATTTAAAATGTTATAATTAAATTCGGCTTTTTTAATTTGTACGAAAAAAATATAATAAGTTATAATTTACCTTAATTATTTCGTTATTTAATTATTACGCTTAACGCGTAATTTAAAATATCGGTTTTTAGTTTAACACGGCGGTTTAAATCGTATATAATTAGTATTAATTTCTTAGTAATTGTATTCTTAATATTTTAAAATATCTTTTCCGTTTTTGGCGTTTATTTAAATTCTTTTTTTTTCCGTAAGATTCGTTAAAGGTATAATTATTTTGCTTAAGTTTCGAATAAATTTCCTATAATAATTAACGAATTTAAGGAATGCTTATATTTTTTTAATTATCGTTAATATTTATTATTTCATAATTATCAAGATTTTTCAAGGTTTATTTTCATATATTTTAAGGTAATAATATATTCCAGATATTTTATTTTTTATATATGGAATTAATTTTTTTATATTAATAAGTGACTTTGCATTTTAAAAAACTTAAAAAAATTTATGAACCTATTTTGCACATGTTTTTTTCGTTTTTAAAAAAATAAGAATATCGTCGAAATAATAAACGACGAAAATATTAAGGTATTTTTTTGATACGGAATTAATTATTTGCTAAAAAGTTATTAGTACGTTCGTAAATCCTATTAATATAATTAAATATTTAAATAATCCGTATTTCGTTTTAAAAGTTATTTTTTATTTATGCTTTTTTTAAGTTTAATAAAATTATATCCATTTTTAAAATCGAACGTTATAAATTATTTAATTCCGTAAAGTCGGTCTTTTATTTCCGTAATTAAAGGTAATAGCATTTAATTCTTAATAATAATATTGTTTAATTATTAATAATTAATTATAAAGCGCAATTCTTTTTTTATGTTAGTACGGAAAATATTAAATATTTTATTGGTAATTTCGAAAATCGGATTTATTTTTTTATAGTTAATTTTCCCAATATTTTTAAAAGTACGTAATTCGTTTTTGTTAAGGTTATAAATAAAGTAAAATTTCGTCGAAAAATCTTTTTAAAAATTATTTCATAATTTTATTTGCTATATTTTAATAATTTCGTCTTAAGTTTTTTTCTAAAAAAATGCTTATAGTTATGGTATTATAATAACATATTCATTAAATTTTCTGAATTTTAGGGCTATTATTTTTGTTTTACATCGTTATTTAATTACATTAATTTTACTTTAATAATAATAACGATACGTCGTATTTTTCTTTAATATTTACTTTTTTTGTATTTTATTTTTTTTTTGGGTAGTAAGGTTTTTGTCGTGTTTTTATACCTGTATTTGTCGCCATTATCGATCAAATATTAAGATTTTAATTTTTTTTATTTATTAATAAGGAATAAAACGAATTTTATTTAGCTAGTTTTACCGTTAATTAAAATTCCGTATTAACGTATTTATAGTAATCCTAAAATTATATTGTAATTTTTAAGTAAAACGATATCGAAATTAATTGTTTCGTATTATCTTTTAATAGAAATCTCGAAATAATTAATTTTGCGTATAATTCTTTCGTTATTATAAACGAATTTCTTACTTTTGGCATTTATCGTTATATAAAGTTTTAATTTATATTTTTATAATAATTTAATTTTACTAACTATATCCGGTACAATACAATTTCTGCTTAAAGTTCCGTAATTTATTATTACAATATATTAATACGTTCCGATTTATATATTTAAAGTAATAAAATTATTAACGTTTTTTATCGTTACGTTTAAAACTTTTTTAAGGAATTCCTTTTAACTTTTTTCGGTTTCGTTATTTTGCGGCTTTTTTATAAATAATTCTTTTTTTCGAATTCTTATTTAAATTTATCGAACCTTATTTATGTTTTTTTCCTTTAATACGTTAAGCTGTTATATGTATCGTTATTGCTGGCGTATTATTTTTTCGAATCGTATTAATTGTTTTTAATTTTTTTATAATTTCTTTCTTTATTAAATAAATTATTTTCTTATGTTTATGATTGTGTTTTATTATGCATTATATTAGTTATCGTTTTAAAATTTCTTTATTAATTAATGTATTTTTTTAATAATTTTCCTTTTTTTAAGAATTTGCGGTAAATACTAATTAAAAATAAAAATCGGTAATAATTTTTTAATAGTATTTTTTTACCGTACGCTGGATTAATTCCTTTTCCGTTTAATAGTTATACTATTTATAGTAATAAAAAAATTCTTTTTGCAGGTATTATTTTTTTCGAGCTAATATTTTATTGCGGCTAATTGCTAAATATTTTCTGAAATTATAGATTAAAAATATCAATATTATTATTTATCGTTTTTATTATTTCCGATACGATTTAAAAAATCGAATCCTTTATAATATATATAGGTAATTGGTTTATAGATATATTACTTTTACTTTTTCGTAATCGGGATATTCCCGTCCTCGACAATATATGGCCTACATTTTGTCGTATTAATCAGAAGTTCCGGGATAAATTTTTTCTATCTAGTTTTAATATTTGCGTATTTATCTTTATAATGCTTTTTGCTATATTCGCGATATTTATTAAGCTAGCTTTTTGGTTTTTCGTATTTTTTGTCAGATTTTTTATCGTAATAGTCTTTATTAAACCTTTTATCGTAAACCTAATACGTATTTAGCTTGGATTATATTAATGATTTTGCTATCGTTTCTTTAATTATTTCTAAATTATTCTTTTGGTATAGGTATTTAGTTATTTTACTATTGTTTCTTAGGTTTTTTATATTTATAAGCTTTATATCTCATTTTGCCGTAATTAAAACCTTTATTATAGCTCTAGTTTTATTTATGGGTAATACCGAGTTCTATAAGTCCTAACGCCATTTCGTAAAAAGTAAAAGGTCCGTTTTTTTTTCTTCTAATTAAATTCATTGTATTTTGAATATAAGGTATATTTTTTTGGTTATTTTTTAAACTGTCGATTATTAATTTTAATTGCTTTTATAATATACCGGTTTAGGGTAATTAATCGTTTAATCCGTATAATCTTATTATTTACATTTTTTTTAACTTTTTATAAAATATATCAATAAGGGCGTTAATTTTGTCGTTTTCTTATTTTGCTTTAGCCGTAAAACTTTTGAAAGTTACGGCGTACTTGGATACGGATCTTTTTTATCGGAATTATAAAAGTTATTAGTCCGTAAATTATTTTTTATCCGGATTACCGAAATTATCGCGTATTTTATTTTAGAAATTTGTATAAAATAAATACATTTTGTTAGTAAAATCTTTTTTATTTAATTTTCTTATTTTCAAAAAATTTCTTATAATAGGCTTAAATTAATTAACCGCACTTTTCGTTGGGTATATTCTTATTATTAGGACCATATCCGCTGGATCGTTAAGGTTTAAAAAACGAAGGCAAATTCGTACCTAAATTAAAAAGGTTTAAAAATTACCCTTTTTATTATAAGGTTCCGGTTTTTTAAGCTTTATGCGAGCGAAAAAGGTTTAAGTAAATAACGTAACCCTAAGTTGTTAAACTTTTTTTTCTAATTTCCGAATTCGAGCTTAAAGCTGCTAGGTAAAGGTTTCCTAAATACTGGTCGATATTTTAACAATATTAAATATTACTTAAAGTTTAACGGTATTATTAAACAAAAATTTATAGCGTATAACGGCTAAACGGTTTAACCAATTATTAAATCTTAGTCGTACGAATTTATATTAATAAAAGTATTATAAGAATTTAAACAATAAATATAATAATCGTATAATATTTCTTAATCCCTGGTTTATTGCAAACGATTAGTATTAATAATTATTGCAAACTGAAATTATTTAAATTATGGAAATAATAAGCGTATATATCTTGATTTTTTATTACTGCTTATTTTTGCTTAACAAAGCTTTGCTAAGCGGTTGTTTAATATTGCTTAGTCGTACTTAGTCGTGCTCAGTCGTATTCAGTTGAGACCCGCTAAGTACTGATTACGTGACCCTGAACTAGCGTAACTTTGTGATCTTGGCTGGACCGTTTTCGCAGGCCCAGCTGGCTTGGGTTGTAACAAGTTGGTTAAACCGCCTAGCCGTCACATGAAATAATCGTCGCCAAGAACTCAATGGGTACCCGTAAGTCCTTGGCAAGACCTAATAAGTATCCAATGGGTTCTTGGCAAATCTGATGGGTACCCGCGGGTACCCGCCAACTTGGATGGGTAGTGGATGGGTACCTATGAGGACCCATGGGTCTTCGTGGGTCACCCACGGGTACCCCTTCCCTCGCCCTAGTTAAAGCTTGCAGCCCGCTATTGAATCGTGATTATCATCAGCGTTCCAATAACTTGCTCTGGTCCCATATGGTGGTAAAGCGGGGATTCCTATTATGATCACCGTGCAGTGATGAGAACCACGCCTTTTACTTGGTGTACGCTCTTGATACCCCGTCTGTCTGTACGTGTCTTGATGTTTCTGCCTTGCTCGTCCTACTCGTAGCTAACCCGATAATTCCTAACCCATAATCTTCACACCGCCTTGAACCACCTATTTGAGGCGAGCCAGGCCTGTATCGCGAGTCACTGCAGAACTCAACCATACTTCACTCAGTGAAGCTAATGGTCGTAGCGCCAATTGTCTTACCGTTAGACACACAAGAATATCTCAACACGCCCTCATCAGTTCGGAAGTCGATCTTGAACTGATATTGTAAGTTGTACTCGATACCACTCGACGTGTTTCTCTTCTGAAATCTAGACATGTCCACACCCGTGAAGTCCATAGTGATGGAACCGATCGTATCCACCCCTACAAGGGCGTTAGTTGTTGCGCTTGCGCTCCACGCAAAACAAACATGACCCACTAGGATGCTCTTGTCGCGCCGGAGCGTTGTCGAGGGTAGAAGAGTACAGCGTATCGTGGAAAACATAAGACTGCCCCGGAGACCAAGTCCTGTATACATCGACGGTTTTTGAGGTCGACTTGGTGATCTCAGTGCCCTAATTTCTGTTCAGTTATCTCTTAGAGCCGTGATAGCAATGGCCAGACATACTTTTGCAATCATCCAATTCATATGGCCAGAGCAAAACTTCGAGCCGAAGGACATGTAACTGTAGCGTTCTTCATCAATGCCGGCCCTGAAAGGCAATCCCCATGAAAAACCGTAATGGCGACGGCAGATGAGCTTGTCCGGCACGGTCCCCTCCAGGCCTCGGATGGCGGCGCCGCGAACGATAGCTGCCTGACTGTTCACTCGCATGGACCAAGTCAGACCCAAATCGACAAACTGGAAGAAGAAATGATGGCAAAGACAGGAAGCTGTTATAAATACCAGTGAGCGGGGCGAATGCATTTGATTCCGCTTTTCTGGGTACACCAGCTATCCACGGCCTGCTTGAGATAGTCGGAGCTCCCAAAGCCACCGACGAGAATAATCAGCTGCAATTCTTATTAGTCCACTTTGTTCCAACTGATGTGGCTATTGTTATGTTAAGAGAAGTCTAACTTACGCCGATCCGCTTCCCTTTGCGTAAGGCCTTTTCATATTGGTCTGAGAGGAGACGAAGAATATCCTTGAGCACAGGAGCGAAGAGATCCTCCATGTCTTTCCTAAAGCCAAGAATTGTCATTATATATACCAAGCTTATTCAACCCCTCCCAAACTTACTTTGATAATAGTACAGCACCTTCACTAGAATCGTAGTGCTCCTCGCTGAACTCTCCCCTCAGATTGATGCCAGAGATTTCGAAGCAATCCCCGTCGGTGCTTCCGAAGATGCGCTTCGCCTTTTCGAATTCTTGCATCAAACGACTCTTTGGGCTTTTAAACACTTCCGGTTCTATCTCAAAGGCCCTACCAAACCGTCTGGCCAGGAGCTTGCGAAATTCCCGGTCGATGTATGTGGAGCCGCACTTGCCGCCTTCAGGGAGAATGTGGATTAATTAATGTCCATATCAAAAAAATTAAAAATAAAAATAAAAAAAATAAAAACTTAAAAATTAAAAAAATTAAAAAATTAAAAAAAAAATTAAAATAAAATTAAAATAAAATTAAAAAATTTAAAAAAAGGAAAAAAAAAGTCGGGAAACACACCAGATCCCTCGCAGATCTCATCAAAGGCAATGATAGGCTGCGTTTTCTTGATTGAATAGGTTGTGATGTCCTAGAATATGATCAGATTCGCCGGAAATAGAATTTTGTTCGCTAATTACGGGAGAAAATAGCATACCACGGTGCCGCCTCCACAGTCGAGGACGAGAATGTTATCTCCAACCTGTAAGATAAATATCAACTAAGGGGCCGTGATACTTCGTTCTGACGTATATTTCCTCACCTTGGCAGCATTGGGAGAGCCTGGTGACAACTCCTCCTTCAATGCTGCAATGGCAGCTGCCTCTGGCTCGGTGATCATATGGATTTTGTCAAGAGATCGCGACCCAAACCCAGCTCCTCTGGCTGCCGCCTTAGTAGCGGCTTGGGCTCGGTCGGTCCAAATCGCTGGCATGGTGAAATAGAACTGTACCGGGGTGATATCAAGATGTGCTGGGTAATGGGCCTTAAGAGCCTGCATGACATGGCGATAGACCTGAGTTAAGAAATCCTGGCACACCTGCTGGGCCGACTTACCGGCTGGTCGATGGAAGAGAATTGAGCCAGCCGCGTTTTGGAGTGAGGGGTCATTGTACTCTTGTGTCTCGGCCGAGGTGTCTAGTAGTAACTTGGTCCACGAGCACGACGTCATGGTGTCCTTTACGTCGGCACCCCATCGCACCTCGGGGCCTCGGCGGTCGTGCGGGTTCTCGCTCTTGTAAGAGATCACCGTCGGAGTCTTTGACTGTCCTGCGATGTGTGGCCAGTTCTGAAGCACCGCGATCTGGTCCCTCGTGTTGTTCGTTGTCACATAGCTGACTCCTGGGTGGCTATGGGTCAGGGCAAAGGCTGTCTCCCCACTAGAACTAGATCTATTTGCGTTCTCACCTGTATATGTTGTCCCATAGTCCACCCCAACGATTATCTCAGATCTGCTGCTTGTCATTGTGTGAGAGGGGTTTCGTGGACGATCAGTTGTTGATGTTGCACCAGTCTGGGATGCGAGTGGATGCTATCAGAATTTTGGGAATGCCAAAATCAAGCACACATGCCAAGGGCCAAGGCAGCCGGAGCACGTCGTCGGACTCAAGGGTTTGGGAAATACCGATAACGCAAGGCCGCCATCAGGTTCGGCGTGTCTGAAGGCCACATGTGCTATTCTAGGACACACAATACGAAGCAGGAAATCTGCCGTAACAGGCTTACCGTTGCCCTACGTGGGGGAACCGAAGGCAGAGAGCGGGGATGGAGCGTTGTTGTATGCGCTGGGCTTTGGGGGTTGTCGGTACCCAGCCACGGACTTGCAGGGCGGCTTTCTCGCTTGGCATCTAGCCATTATCTTGAGATTCTATGAAGTTCTAGACCAAGCCAGAGAATGAGAATTAGTCGTGCGTTAGGCAGCAATACTTTAGTGGTATCAGTACCCGACTACAGCTAAGGCTGACGGAGGTGTGTCCTAAGCAGCGGAAGACGCGAGATAACCATGGACTCCCTAAGATCCTTGGCTTGGAGAGATGCATTTCAGCCCCCATGAAGGGTTTCGTACGTGAATTGAGGGATTTAAAAAATAATTCTATATTTTTCTATGCAATTTCATTGTTGGAACTTGATGCCGTCCGTTGAAACACATCTTTAGTATTCCAGGTCAGATTTTCGGAGAGGGAAATCAAAATGGAGAACGGACCGACCGAGGGATACCGTCCGCGGAACCCGCAGCCTCCACCTCGGCAAACGCCTATGTACGAGGACTTCGAGGCTGAAGGCCAGCCGGGGACTCAATTCAGTCTCATGCGCGCCTTTGGCGTGGGGCAATATCCTAGACGACGTGAGCCCGCCAGAAGCGATGGTCAAACCAGCGGGTTGCAGCGCGAAAATGCTAAGCTTCGGGATACGAACCGCCAACTGCGTCAACAGGTGGATTCGCTCCAGTCGCGCCTGGACAATATGGAACAGAGCCTCGCGAGCCAGGAGGCCCAGATTGTTCGGGCCCAGGCATACGTGTTTGAGAACATGAACAGCGACACATGGGCGTCGGGTGACGACAACACGATCCGAGGCGAAATTGAGAAACTGCAGAGCCGGATCAAGAGCTGGGCCAAGAAAAATGCCATTGATGAGATGAGCAGCTTAGAGCGTCTAGATTCTGACGAGTCTGCTACATTCTTGGAGTTCCTAGCCAACGTCGCACGCCTCGATAGGACGGACTTGTCCAATCCTCAGCGCGCCTTAGCGCACCTCACGACGACGCTCATGAACAAGAAGTCTCCGATGATGTGCCTCCAGGCCCTCCTTGCATACCATGTCTACAGCGGTATCATCGAGCGCCCTTTCTTCGCCCTAGACAGTGACGACGGGACACTTCAGAGTGTGTACCGAGAGCTCAAGCGAGGTAATGGATGGCGAGCCTTCGTTCCTTGAGCGGCTAGACGCTAACTCGGCGGCTTCAGTGAACGAGAAGGAAGCCCACGCATGGCGGTCTAAAATCTTTCAACTCCTCGTCAAGAACAACGCGGATGCGAAACCGGTGGATCCAGCAAATCGCTATGGTACGGCCCAAGTCTCCACCTGTCGAAACCTGGCCGAGGATTTCTACACAGGGCCAGCCGCAGCCCTGATCAAGCGCGGAGAGACCGAAGACGAAGCCAACCGGACACTTCAAGACCTAGATTCGATCACGCAGTATGCGGGCGGGCTCTCGAGCCGGCTCTGGTCCCGACGGACCGCGTTGGAGGTGAAAGGGTTACCCGAACTCATGGCTAAACCCTTCACAATACGGTCCGGCATCATGAATGCGCATGCTCTTCATCGTCTGTTCAGCGAAGCCGATGACAGTTGTGATGGTCGGCTGGTCAGCATTGTGGTGCATCCTGCTGTTATTGGATTTGGGGGCGGCATTGAAGAGGACAACGCCCCACCACGCGTGTGGATGAAGGCTGAGGTCTGGCTTGGCGAACCACCTGTCCCAGGGACACAATGAACAACACCGCCTTTCACTCCCGGCTTCATTTCTACTAGCCGTACTCACGATGGACATCAATAGTTGTGTTGTGGAGGATGATCTTCTAAGTTGCAGCTTGATAATATATTGTTTCGGCTTCAGGATGACATAAACCCTTGACTTGACACGTCGCTTCCCTATAGATCGTTTCTAGGGGCTACTTAAAAAAGAACGGCTGTAGAAGCTCGTTAGAAACTTGTTCGGCTGATATTTTTTTTTTCCGAAATTCGATTCACGATAGGGAGCACTTACAATTTCCTTGCCCTTTATACCCTCGAATATAATCTCCGAGGTGTCCTCGTAGCTTTCTTCGTCGTCTGCCAACAGCTCCAGATCTTCCTCGTTTAAGAGTTTCATTGCCATTCGCACCTGAACAAGTGTTTCTTTGTCGAGGCGTGTGCGGATATCGAAGGGTTTGTCTGGTTGCAGCACTAATTTAGGCAAGGTTACTTCGCACTTGCTGTCGAAGCCCTCCCACAATTCCACCCTTTTTGTTTTGGCGTCCCACCGCAGCCAGCCGCCCTTCCGGGGAGTCCCCGTCGTGGCCCCCGCGACACTTGAGGGGCCCGGCGGTGCGCACAAGAGAAAGCCGTAGGAGGCTAAGAAGTCCGAGTCGCCTGGTCGAGCCGTGACGGGCAGTATGTCGAAACGCGTGTCAATGCGGCCGGGCTGGCCCACGCGAACGCGACCCTCGCCAATGGCCTGGCGGGAGGCGGTGGCAGGCAGGGCGTGGTGATGCACGTGCAAGTGCATCGAGTACGGGGAAGGCGGCCGGGGAAGGTAGTGCAGCGACTTGGAGGCCCAGCCGACACCGACCCAGGAAAAGATGGTGCGCCAGACATCGAGATTAAGGCGGCTACCGCGGTTGCCCAGGCCCTCTTCTTCCTCGCCGTAGTTGTGGATGGCCACGATCGTCTCGAAACCGCGATATTCGAGCCACACCGGGCCGCCGCTTATGCCTTCAACAGTTTCGGCTGTGTACATAAGCTGGTGCCGGCCGGCTGAGATGCATTTCCCTCCTGCCCTGCTCGGTGGGCAGCTAGAAGGGAAGTCTCCGGGCCGATATCCGCCTACATTTAGCGGCTGATCTTGAAGTATGTCATTCTCCTCTTCCGCCGACTCTCGGCTGTCCTCAGGCAGCGGCGCCAAGCCGAGCTGAAGGCTAAAGCCAAAGCCCCTGATGGGTGTGCCCCGATCCAGCAGAATGGCGGCATAGTCGTAGATTGCATTCAGCTCGGTCGGATTCTCAATGTACTGCGAACAGACATGTACCTTCTCCCGGGGCACTGGGATCTCGCCGTGGGCTGTGACGATGCGGAGATTGGCGCAATAATGATGTGGCGCGTCGACGATGTTGTGTCCCGCCGTGAGGATAACATTGAATGTTTTGTTAGGTACATTGACGTAGAAGCCATTGCCCTCCTTGGCCACTTTTTCAAATTTCGCCGACCCTTCATGTCAATACTGCTTTCCTGCTGGGTTGCGTTACAACAATGCGGGGATGCCTTCTCACCTCCGTTACGTTCGAATACCAACTTCACTATCCACTCTTGCCACCGCGTTGTGCTCAAATTGGACCTAATCAAGTCGGTCCTAGTTTGCCGTTCGCCGCGCTGAGTTGAGTGGTATCCCCCCAGAGGTAGATCGAGTGTTTGTGAACCGGAGCTACCAGTCATTTTAGTCTCTACTTAATCCCTAGAAGTCGAAGAGGTGTCTGCACGTTTAAGTCCTGGGATTAGGAAGGACGGCAGAATGAGATTGGATTCAGATTCCGAACGACGAAAGGCACAGCAAGATTTGAATTTGAGTGTCCGCTGTTTCAGCTGGGACAGGTAAGGAGCACCGATGCTAGGAGAGGATGAGCGGGAGCAAGTGGCCACCTATATATAACAGGGCCGCTGGGCTCAACACGTGGCAGTGCTTGCCGACTGACGTCTTTTATTTTGTAACGATTAGGTTGCCAACTCTGCCTGCATTGCTAAAGCGTTCTGTTTACCCCGCTCAACCACACCTACAGTAGGTCCTCAGCGTGTGCGCTGCTACGTCTGCGGCGCACGGGAATGCTTCCACCGTGCTCCATCAGTACCAAATGCGGATTCTGCCCCTCGGGCTGATTTCAACGTAACGAGCGTTACGCCACCAGGTGCGACTCCCGGCTTGCGCGTTGGTTGACGGTATAAGCTTTCCATTTCCTTCTACTTTTCCCATGCAGACCTTGTCCTTGACTCCGTCGACATTCCACAGCGAGCCGGCGCTCAAGATGTAGCTCTGCATAGAACCGGTGTCGAGGTTCTTGGCAACGTGGCAGTTCTCGATGGGAGTGTCAAATTTGGTGCCAGGGACCACATTGTCGACTGTGGTGTCCGAGTTCCTTGCGCGTCAGCACCATCCCACCGTTAACACTCGTCTCGGGTGACTTACCCTGCCAGCTGCTGGTAGCAGCGTCCAGAACCAAGTAGTGGATGCTGCTGTCGGTGCCGACGTAGAAGAGATGCAGCTTGTCGTCGATAATCTCGAGCTGCTGCGGCGTCCCCTCTATAGGTTTGGCTTGCAGAGGGCCGAATGCTTCCCAGCGGTCCTCGCCCGCGCTCATGACGCCTCGCAGAAGACCAGCAGAGTCTTGGTAGCAAACCACGAATCCGCCGTCGGCAGTGAAATTCGCGCTGAGCCTGCTGTTGGGGCCTGCGGTTAGGTTCCACTTATCGCCGAGTCCCGTATTCTTCCAGTCCTCAACCTCCTCCTTGTATCCGTAGCATTGGACAGCATTGGACTGGTCGATGAAGAAGACAAGGCGCTAGGAGGAGCAGATGATGAGTGCCTTAGTTTCGATCATGAAACGATTCAATAGGACGGGTCTGAGCATACCAAGCCTCGCTCCGGATCAAACAAGTAAGGAGCGGATGTGCCCTCTCGGACGTCTTCCGCGATCACGGTCTCGTCCTGGGCGCCATCACCCACCCACAGTTTCTCAACCAGTTCATTACCGCTCTCATAGACAAGATACATTCCTTCGCCCTCTGAGAGCCTGGCCGCCCCAGCAGCGACTAGGGCGCGTGCAAGGTCTTTAGCACTCATGGCTGGATTGTGGGCTGAGAGTTGAGTATAGAAAAGAATTTGACTCGAGAGCTCGTCCGAAAGTTGAGATCTTGCCTCTGGTCAATCTCGACGTAGGGCACGCAGGTAGTGCCTCCGAAGCGGGATTGTTTTGTAGTAATGGATCCGCAAAGTCTTTCCTACATACACTTCCTCGCCGTGTCGAACTTGTTACCAATTAAGGAGGCCAATAGCCCAACTGGTTTCGGGCGGGAAGACCGAAGGGGAAAATATGTGGCTGTACTCCGTACAGCTCGTGGGGAGAACACTTACGCAGACGGCATGATCCGGCGTTCGGTTACGTGGCCGCCCTGCCATTTAAAATCCAATACAATACGTAATAACTTCCTATTGGTATTATCTTCCCGGGGAGATAATGGCATTAATGCCATTATTTCCGGAGGTAATTGGGTAGGACAACTTATGCGAAGTAACTGCAAACCCCTAACCGAAGAAAAATGCTGCTTTGGGCCGCGTGTGGGCGGGATTCTAGACTTTTGACATGTACTGTACTTACGCCCGAACCCGAAGCGATAAATTAACGCCCAACTTATTTCGGGTGGGAAAACCGGAAAGGAAAATATGTGGCTGTATTCCGTACAGCTCGTAGGGAGAAAGTTTCTGTAGGCGGGCATGGTCAGGCGCTCCGTTGTGTGGCCGCCCTGCTATCTGAAATCCAATATAATACGTAATAGTCTCCTATTGGTATTGTTTTCCCGAGGAGATAATGGTATTAATACCATTATTTCCCGAGGTAATTGGGCAGGACAACTTATGCGAAGTAACCGCAAACCGCTAACCGAAGAAAAGTGCTGCTTTGGGCCGCGTATGGGCTGAATTCTGGACTTTTGACATGTACTGTACCTACTCCCGAACCCGAATCGATGAATTAACGCCCAACCTCACCTTGCTTACAACGAAAAGCGATGGTATGGTAGGAGATTTGGAACATGGTTAGTGATCTCAGGATTAGCTCAATATCTGGAAGATTCGTCCGTATTTTGAGGGGGCAGAGTCTGCATAACTTAGAACCGCGTGAACTGTGGCATTTTTAAGCGTTCTAAGCCACTAACCGAATATACACTTGATATCCCAGGATCCTCACAGGAATTATCCTACAACATTCTGCAATGAGTCTCCACCGCGAAGCCGCCGCTGGAACATTAAATGAGGGGGCGCTAAATGGCTACCTTAAAACTTGCAATATAAACGAACAGAGCAAGCAGCGAGGGGAAGGGACGATTGGCCTCACACCACTCGCCCTGGCAGCGCGGAACGGGCATGCTGCGACTGTTAGCCTACTGCTCAGCCATGGTGCGCAGGCAGATGGTCTCTCATCTTTGAACCGCACACCATTGTGGCTTGTGACGGCACGAGGCCAAGGTGACAGCCGAGCAGACATTGTTGACCTCCTCCTCAAGCACGATGCAGACCCCAAATATTCCCACCCCAATTTGCAAGGTGGATCCACGCCGCTCGAAAACGAGCTGAAGCAGCTCAGGGATCCTAACGTGGTCCGCCTCCTCGTCGAAAAGAAGGGTGTTACGCCAAAAGCCACAGAGCTTGCAGCCGAACTAGGCGATCCAAACATCAACGACGCTATGCAGTCAACCGAGGAGAGGACCAAATCTCGAGATACTGCAGTCAACCTGATCTTCGGCTTCATTCAATGGGGCGTTACCACGGCCAGCAGCTTCGGCGTGAACGGAATTGTAAACAACGCCGCCAAACGTTTTCAGTTTGCGCGTAACAGGAACAATGCCATTGCCAAAAGAATTGCGGAGGTAAGCACGTAATTCTTTTTTTCTTTTTTTTCTCGTATCGGGTTCCCGTCTAGCACTACTAACCTATTTTGAAGGAGATTCCGGCACCCAGAAGCAAGGAAGACTTCAAAAAAAGTGCCCAGGCTTTTATACAAAAGCACAAGCTGAACAAGTTCTTTCCGCCAGGAGACAGCCCTCTACTCGAGAAGCTTATTTCCAAGGCCGTTGACGTTCAGAACGATGACAATTCACCGATAGGCCAGTCTGCCAACACGGAAGAGCTAGTCAAGTTTTCACTCTATCAAGCTGTCCTCTATTGCGGTACAAGCCTCACCCCGGACGCCGAGCTCCAGTAATCGGGTCTAATAGGCTAACGGAATAGGCAGACGACAGCGCCTCAATGAATCCATCGTCGAACGATAAGAGCGAGGATCGTATGAAAGATCAGAGAGATCTTGTTAGTCGAATCGCCAAGATATGCACCGAAATAACACCTGAAGATTGCGGCGTCCATCTGCGATTTATCAACCACGAGCTACCAAACGTTGATAACCTCCGTACGGCCGATATCAGTAATAGGATGCAACTGGTACGGCCCAACGGCTATACGGAGATCGGGACGAACCTGCGGAAGAAAATCTTAGAGCCTTTCGTCTACAGCACAACGATGAAGAGACCACTCTTCGTCTCAATCATTACAGATGGAGCTCCCTACGGCGGTGATGGATCCCTTGAGCATCGAAATACGCTCCGGGACGAGATACTAAAGTGCCAAGACTTCTTGCTAACGAAAGGTCTTCCCCCACGCGGTATCTTTATCCCCATACCCCCAGTCTCTTCCAGAACTGTCATGCTAACCAATTTGAAGCCGTGGTTTTCCAGATTAGCCAGATCGGCAGCGACGAGGACTCGAAAGAGTTCCTAAGAACCTTGGCAACCGATCCTAAGCTAAGAAATGTCTACATTACCACGCGTGGGTTAGCAGACAAAAAGTATCTATAAACAAGCCGCTAACGGTAAATCTTAGAACAACTGGACTCGAAATTTCGGGAACTGAAGGGGAATGAGTGGGACCTTGAAGCATGGGTAATTCTGTTCTCCTCTGCTCTCGATTAACACATTCCACTAACCAGGCTTTTTGTTTGGTAGCTTTTTCGAACCCTTCTCCATCCCGTCCTTGGTATTCACCCTCGTTGATGATACGCTTTTATGGCGACGAGGTCTTGGAGCTAAAGTTGGAGGTTAGTTTTGCTACCAAAAATGAAGCAATTAGCACGCTTTTCGTGGACCCTCGGCTTAGTTTAGGTCTATTTCAATAATGTGCTAAGGGTCTACAGCATTGGAATCTCCGTGGGAGATAGATGTGGAGGTGAAAAGTCCTTATAGTGATATATATTGGCTTAAGGGGTTAAGAGATTTGCTCTGGTCTCAGCGCTCTCTCTATAGGATTATGGCTTTCTTTTATCCTCTTGCTTCTTTAACGCTTAACTATCCTTCTTTATCCAAAGCTTTTAGATATCTCGGTTTATTGTGGCGGCTAAGAGATTTAACCAACTATTAAACCTTGATTGTATGGGTTTATGTTGGCAGAAACATGCTAGGAATTAAAGTAATACAATAATTTAATTACGTTTTGTAATACCAAGGACATTTCGAATAACGAAATTACATTGCAAGTTAAATTTATATAACTCCTAAAAATAACCGGCGTATATATTTATTTTAAATTATAAATTTACTCTTACTAAGTTTATAACACGGCTCATTAGTTTATTATTGATAAGGTAATAATGTTTTACCTAATATAAATTATTGTAACGAACCTGTCATACATCCACCTGGAGGTATAAGCAGTATCCGAAATGGGGTCTTGATTTGCAAGTAACAATAGGGCGAGAAATAATTTAATGGTCTGTTCGTTAAAAAGATTTAAAAACTTTTCCCTCAATCAGAAAACGGTACGGTTACCTTTAGATTAAGAACTTAAATTAATAGCTAAAGAACGAAATTAAGGAGGTGCTATTTACATAAAAGACCGATTTATTATATATCCCAACTCCCAAAATAAGTGTATCGTAAATCTATATAATCTATATAATCTGGTTAAATTACTTAAATCACTTAGATCACGGAACAAGCCAAGCTTCCCTATCCGGAGTTTAGCCGTGACAAATCCGCGCTAGGCCTTAAAGGTAAGTTTCTTGGAGGCAGGAACCCTGGTTCCTGTAACAATTATTTAATTTCGTAGTTATTTTGTTATAACTGTTTTTGTTACAACTTGGACGGGTTTAGGGCCGCAGCATAGTCGGGCTAAGAAACTAAGAACTCATTAAGTTAAGTTACGTAATAAGTACTTATTAAGAAATAACTGAACTCGACTAAATAAACCGCTTAATTAAACGTGACTAAGAAAATTACTTAAATAAACGTGATTAACAAAAAGCATAATATATAAAAAATATATATAAATAAAATTACTTTCAAAACTTAAATAATAATAATTTGTAATAATATTTCATTACTTAAATATTTTTAATATTACGAAATATAATTAATTAATATATTTATCTCCGAAAATGTTACGATACTTTTGCTAATATAAACTCGCACAACTTAAAATTTATAATTAGTTAAACTTGTTAATCGTTATAAATTATGAGTTTTTATTTTATAATATCATTCAATTTTATATAATATTCTTTTAATTAAAATATTATTAGGTATTTATGCCTTTTTTACTATTACGTGGTTGTAAATTAAGTTAAGAAATTTAAAATATAAATTTAATAATTGGCAAATAAGATAATAACTATTTTAATTCGTAATATTGCACCGAAGTATCGTGACGGCTAGGCGGTTTAACCAACTATTAAACCTTTGTCGTACGGGTTTATATTAGCAGGAGTATCGTAGGAATCTGAGCAATAGATATAATAATCGTATTACGTTTCGTAATACTAAGGGTGCTTTGGGTAACGATATTATATTGTAAGCTGAAGTTATCTAGATTATGGAAATAATAAACGTATATATCCTTATTTTGGCTCAAATTATTTAACCGGCTTAAACCTTTGAGCCTTTTAAGCCCCTTAAGTTACCCGCTGGTTTAACCAGCTTAAAGGTGCTAAGCCTTTGAGCCCTTTGAGCCAATTACGTTATTTTTTGGTACGGTCGGGCTTGGGTACCTAAGTTCTCCGACCGTTTGGGGAAGCTAAAATTGTTAGGTCATAATACGACTTTTTCCCTTTTAGGATTTTTGTTGCTAAAGATTATTTTGTTTGTTTATTTACTTCGGTAAATAACTTTTTTTTATACTTAATATGTTGAGTTGTATCGAAAAATTTCGTTTTTATAAACGTACTAACGTTTTTATTTTTACAAAACGTATTATATTATTTGGTTTTATTATACCTTGAGAAAACTTTTATTTTCGTTACCATTCCGTCGGTATATTTTATAAGACATACCGTAATTCTGGGAAATACGCCCGTTATACGTAATACGGTAATTTTTGCGATTTATTTAGCTTTTCGAAATTTGAGCACAAAAAGTTTCTTAATAAGGAAAACCGTTTAAAGCGTAAAAAAAAGCAGGCCCGTAAGGCCTTTCGTAACGTTGCAAATAAATTAAATCGTTTGCAGAAATAACGGAAGTTACTTCGCCGTCGTGAAATTAAAATATTTCGTCGTAATATTCAGAATACGAAAGCGATAAAGGAGTTTAAGTGTTTTGAAAAGGAATAAGAATAACTAAAGGCGTTATTGCGGCTGTTACGTTAACATAAATTGCGGCCGACTGGCCCGATATCCCGGTTATTAACTAGTTAACTGTTAACTGGGACGTACTTATTGTTATTAGTAAAAGTTCTTTAACAGGCGTTAGGCGCTAATAAGGTTTTTGGCAGGTTTTTAAGTATTTTTAAAATCCGGGCGCTTTTTTTATTTAATTAAGTACTAGGTAAATCCGATTTGTTTTTGTATATCGAATATTTTTTTTATTTCGTACGTTTATTCGTTTTTTATTTTTACGTTATTTAATACCGTATATACCTTGATTATATCCGTTATTAATTCGAATAAAATAATATAAATAATTAAATGGAATTTAACTTTTAGTAAAACTTTTAATTAATAATTGTTTTCTGAGATTTTCTTGGCGATTTTGTATGAACCGATATCTTTGAAATCGAGTTTTTTATTAGGTTGTTTTGTTTAAATATTTTTTTTAATAAGAAAAACCATTTCCCCTTTTTCGAAAATTAATTTTTTTAATCTTTTTGATTATAATATTTTTTTATTTGATTCCGTATAAATTTTAATTTTGTTTTTATTTCTTAATACAGCTATCGTAATTATTCTGATATAAGGATTATTTTAATATTAATTAAATTATTATCGCATATTCTTTTGTAAACTTTTGGAATAAAACCAAAATTTGCGTTTGTAAATATTATTTTAATATTTTTATAATAGCTGGTATTGTAAATCAGTTATACGATTAAGAATCTTTTAACTTAATTATTTTGTTTATAATTAATATAGAATTATAAGTAAATTCTTAAAGTTTAATTTATTCGTTTTATTTATTTATTTAGTTATAATTGAAATATATTAAATAAACTTCTAATTTAGCTTAATTTATATTATACGGTTTTGCTAAAATTTAAATACGAACATTTATCCTTTATTTAAAATAACTTTTATTAATAATCTTTATATATTAAAAATATATTTAAAAAAATATATATTATTTGTTTGGCGACTGTATTTTTATGATATGATAAAAATTTGAAAGTTTTGTAAATCGATCGACGATTACGAAAATGCTATCATAATATATTCCTATAACTGGAGTTTCTAATATAAGAAGTTTAATAATAAAATCGAATATAATTAAATATTATAATTATTTTACGATTAATAATAATTGTAACACTCCGTATAGTTTATATCGTTAAATCTTTACTTTGGCGTAAATATTATATTACCGTATAACTTTTTATATTATTGATTTTTTTAGGAAAAAATATATGCGTTAAAATCGTTTTAAGGTTTTATAAATCCCTAAATATTTATGTAACTAATGTTTGTATATTTTTCGAGCTAAATCTTTTTAATACCTTTCTGGAATTTTTATTTTATCCGTTTTTTGGTTTTTTAAAAAACCGTTATTATATTACTAAATCTTTTAATATATATCTAAAGTTACTGCCGGAATTATTATAATTTGCCGTAAGTGTAAATATCCTTTTATAATGGTATCTAAAATTATATAGCTAATTTTAACCAATTTTTTTTCGAAATTTGATTACATGTTTAAAATATTTATTTTGCCGTTTTCTAAATCTTTTTTGTAAATAATAACGAAATCGAAATTTGTTAATTTTGTTACGTAACGAAGCTATTATTTTATAGATTTTTTAGTTGTGATAAATTAAGTAAGATTTTGATAATCCGTATAAACTTTAAACTGATATAAGTTTCCCTTTAAAAAATACCCAAATTTTCGAAATACCATAATAATAGCCATAAACCTTTTATTTAGAATATCGTAATTAAGCTTAGTTTTTTTTAATTTATATGAAAAACATATAATAAGGTATAATTTACCTTAATTATTTCGTTATTCGATTATTATACTTAACGCATAATCCGAAATATCGGTTTTTAATTTTACCAGTGGATTTGGATCGTATATAATTAATATTAGCTTGTGAGTAATTACATTTTTAATATTTTAAAATACTCTTTTCGTATTTAACGTTTATTTGAATTTTTTTTCATAAGATTCGTTAAGGGTATAATTATTTTGCTAAAGTTTTAAATAAATTTCCTGTAATAATTAGCGAATCCAAAAAATGCTTATATTTCTTTGATTATCATCAGCGTTTATTATTTTATATTTATAACGATTTTCTTGGGATTTATTCTAATATATTCTAGGGTAATAATATATTCCAAATATTCCACTTCCTATATATGGAATTAAAATTCTTCTGCGTTAATAAGTAACTTTACGTTTTGTAAAATTTAAAAAACTTTATAAATATATTTTGCATATATTTTTTCCGTCTTTAAAAAAATGAAAATATTATTAAGAGAATAAATAATAAAAATATTAAGGTATTTTCGTAATATATAATTAATTATTTGCTATAAGGTTATTATTACGTTCGTAAATCTTATTAATATAACTAAATATTTAAATAATCCGTATTTTGTTTTAAAAGTTATTTTTTATTCGTATTCTTTTTTAATTCTAATAAAGTTACATTTATCTTTAAAATTAAATATTATAAACTATTTAATTCCATAAAGTCGGTTTTTTATTTTCGTAATTAAGCGTAATAATGTTCGATTTTTAATAGTAATATTATTAAGTTATCGATAATTAATTACAAATCGTAATTTTCTATTTCTTTTGTTACGAAAAACATAAGGTATCTTGCTAGTAATATTGAAAATCGAATTTATCTTTTCTTTAGCCGATTTTCCAGGTATTTTCTGAAAATACGTAATTCGTTTTTATTGAGGTTATAAATAAGGTAAAACTTTATCGAAAATCCTTTTTTAAAAATTATTTTATAATTTTATTCGTTATGTTCTAGTAATTTCCTATTAAATTCCTTTGTAAAAAGTTGCTTATATTTATAGTATTATAATGGTATATTAATTAAATCTTCTAATTTTTGAGGCTATTACTTTTTTAGATCGTTATTTAATTACTTTAATTTCGTTTTAATAATAGCAATAATACGTCGTATTTTTTTTGACATTCGGTTTTTTCTTATATTTTGTTTTCTTAGATAGTAAGGTTTTTATCGTATTCTTATATTTATATTTGTTGCCATTATCGATCGAATATTAAAATATTAATTTTTCTTTTTTTTGTTTATTAACTAGAAATAAAGTGAATTTTATTTAGCTAATTTCGCCGTTTATTAAAATTCCGTACTGGTATATTTATAATAATCCTAAGATTATATCGTATTTCCTAAGTAAAACGATATGGAAATTAACCGTTTAATATTATCCTTTAATAAAAATGTCGAAATAATTTATTTCGCATATAAATTTTCCATTATCGGCAGTATATTCCTAACTTTCGGTATTCGTTATTATATAAAGTTTTAATTTATACCTTTATCGTAATTTAAATTTATTAATCATATCTGGGATAATATAATTCCCGTTTAAAATTCCGTAATCCATTATTACGGTATACCAATACGTTCCGATTCGTATTTTCAAAATAATAAAGTTATTAGCGTTTTTTATCGTCGCGTTTAAAACCTTTTTTTGGAATTCCTTTTAACTTTTTTAAGCTTCGTTATCCTGCGGCTTTTTTATATGTAATTTTTTTTAATTCCCGTTCGAATTTGTTAAACCTTATTTATGTTTTTTCGTTTAGCGCGTTAATCTATTATATTTGTTATTATTATCGGCATATTATTCCTTTAAATCGTATTAATTATTCTTAATTCTTTTGTATTTTTTTTCTCTATTGAATAAATTCCTTTTTTATATTTACGATTATATCTTATTGTACGTTATCTTGATTATCGTTTTAAAGATTTTTTATAAATTCACGTATTTTTTCCTTAATATCTTTTTTTCGTAAAAATTTATAATAAATATTAATTAAAAATAAAAATTCGTAATCGTTTTTTAGTAATATTTTTCCATTATACGTTAAATTAATTTCTTTTTCGTTTAGTAATTATATTATCCATAATAATAAAAAGGGTTTTTTTACGGGCATTACTTTTTTTCGAATTAACTTTTTGTTTCGGCTAGCTGTTAAATATTTTTTGGGATTATGGTTCGAAACTATCGATATTATTACTTATTGTTTTTATTATTTCCGATACGGCTTGGAAAATCGAATCCTTTATAATACATACGGGTAATTCGTTCGTAAATATATTATTTCCATTTTTTATGATCGGGATATTTTCGTCGTCGACAATATATGGTATGCATTTTGCCGTATCGATTAGAAGTTCCGGGATAGATTTTTTTCGTCCAGTTTTAATATTCGTATAATTATCCTCATAATGCTTTTTGTTATGTTTGCGATATTTGTTAAGTTAATTTTGTAACTTTTTACATTTTTCGTTAAATTTCTTATCGTAATAATCCTTATTAGATTTCTTTATTATAAGCCTGATATATATTTGGCCTGGATTATATAAATAACTTTGTTATTATTCTTTTAATTATTCCTGGATTATTTTTGCGATATAAGGGTTTAATTATCCTGTTGTAACCTTTTAGGTTTTTTATATTTATAAGCCTTATGTCCAATTTTGCCATAATTAAAGTATTTAATATAGTTTTAGTTTTATTTATAAGTCATACCGAATTTTATAGGTCCTGGCGCCGTTCCGTGAAAAATAAAAGCTACGTCTTTTTTTTTCCTTAGTTGGATTTATTATATCTCGAACGTAAGGAATATTATCCCTCATTTTTTATTATTTTTCAAATTTTCGTTTATTAATTTTAATTAGCTTTATGATATATTAATTTAGGGCAATTAAATGTTTAATCCAAATCATTTTATTTCTTATATTATTTTGTAGCTTTTTATTTAATATATCGATAAGGATATCGGCTTTATTATTTTTCTATTTTGCTTTAATCGTAAAGCTTTTAAAAGTTACGGCGTATTTGGACGCGGGTTTATTTTTGTCGAAATTATAAAAGTTATTAAGGTATAAATTATTTTTTATTCGAGTTGCCGAAATTATCGCATATTTTATTTTCGAAATTGGTATAAAATGAAAAAATCTTGTTAATAAAGTCATTTTTATCTAATTCTTTTATTTCTAGGAAATTTCTTATTACAGGTTTAAACCAACCAATAACGTTTCCCGTCAAATATTTCTTTATTATTAAAACCTAATCCGCCGGATCGTTAAGGTTTAAAAAATGAAAATAAATTCGTACCTAATTTAAAAATGTTTAAAGGTTACCTTTTTTATCGTAAGGCTTTAATTTCTTAGGTTTTATGTAGGCGAAAAAGGCTTAAGTAAATAACGTAACTTTAATTTGTCGGATTTCTTTTTTTTAATTCTCGAATTTAAGCCTAAAGCTGTTAAATAAGGGTTTTTTAGGCGTTAGTCGATATTTTTAACATTATTAAATATTGCTCAAAATCTGACGCTATTATTAAACAAGACTTTATAACGTATAACGGCTAAACAGTTTAACCAATTATTAAACCTTAATTATACGAGTTTATATTAAGAGAAATATCGTGGGAATCTAAATAATAAATATAATAATCTTATTACGTTTCGTAATACTAAAGCTACCTTAAGTAACGATATTATATTGCAAGCTAAAGCTATCTAAATTATAGAAATAATGAACGTATATATCTTTGTTTTGGTTCAAACCATTCAACCGGCTCAAACCCTTAAGCCCCTTAAGCCACTTAAGCCACCTGCTGGCTTAACCGGCTCAAAGGTGCCAAACCTTTGAGCCCTTTAAGCCAATCACGTAACCTTCTTGGCACGGTCGGGCTTAGGTGCCCAAGCTCTCCGACCGTTTGGGGAAGCCAAGATCATTAGGTCATAACAAGTATAAGGTGACGGCTAAAGGTTTAACCAACTATTAAATATAAGTTGTACGCGTTTATAATGGCAGAAATATCGTAAAATTTTAAATAATAAATTGTTATAACCCAACATCCTTGGCGCATCCAGAAACAGTCAAGATAAGTGGAGCAGCAGGAAGAAAGGTTACGGAATAGGATTATTGAGATTATAGCGAGATTTACGAAAGTCAGGATTATGAGAATTATTACGAAATTTACGAAAATTAGAATTATTGGAATTATTGCCAAAGCGTAATAATCTAGACAAAACAAATAATAATAGTTAGATATATATACGATCGTTATTTCCATAATCGAAATAATATTAGTTTGCAATAATAATTCGTTATCTAAGGTACTTTTGGTATTACGAGACGTAATATGTTATTATATTTATTATTCAGTTTTCCACGATATTTCTGCTAATATAAACCCGTACGACTAAGGTTTAATAATTGGTTCAACCCCTTAGCCGTTATACGTTATAAGTTCTTATTTAATAGTACCGTTAAACTTTGAGCAATATCGCCGACATTATATCTACCAGCAAACAGCCCGAACAACCTATTTACCAAATCCCTGATAACTCGAATATTAAAATGGAATCCGAAAAGGAATAATTTCCCTTTTTTCGCGAAAAAGTTCTTCGACGCCTAAATACCATAAATAAGCGTATACTTTAACTAGAAAAAAATAACAATAACCTTACGACGTCTCTGTAAGCCACATATAAAAAGCTTAAGGAAAAAGGGAAAACTCCCGAAATCGGAAAACCCTTTCAAATAAACCAGGTTATCCAGCTAAATGTTACCAAAAAATCAGAAAAGGTTTTTATATTTTCTAAGCCAGAATTTTTCGACGGAACCTCGATTAAGTTACAATTACTTTTAACCTAATACCGAACATATTTTAAGTATTTTCTTATTCGATTTAGTTTGTTTCCTCTAAGAATAAAATTTATAATTAGACGATTTATCCGAAATACGGCCATTTAATTTAAGCCCGCTTTAAAATATTATATTACTTTATTAATCAAAAAACGAAACCCGGAAATAATACGAATTTAGAATAATTACGAATAATTTAAATAAATAATAAACGAAAAAATAAAAGCCGAAATATAAATCCAGTAGTTATAATAAAACAAATAAAATCTATTTACGGCAATAGGTTAATTTAATTAATTTTTAAATTAAATTAAGAATAAAAAATATTCATGGTTAAGATTCTCGACGGCTTAAAAATATAAAAATAAATTTTTAAATTTCATCTGCCTAATTATTTATCGGATTGTATTATTTTGGTAATTAAGATTAACGATCGAAAATACGCCTAGCGTACTAAAAACGTTAAAAGAAAATATAATAACAAACCTCGATATACGGTTAATGCCAGCATTTTTCGACGAAAAAATACTTTTTACGGTACGGAACCAGGACATATGGAATTAAGAGCCATTTATAGGAAAAATTAAAGTTAAACCAAATGTTTTAATGATAATAAGATAGAGCATAAGGCAATATGGTATAAGGCACCTAAAAACCCCGTTAGGATAATTGAAAACTCGTACCAGAGGAATAATCCAGAAAAAATCAGAAAAATAAAAGCAAACCTATTAATATAATTTAGCGTAAGTACGTACCAGATCTCTCGTAACGAAAAATCTAATAAGGGCTATTATGATAAGAAATCCGATAAAAACTACAAAAAACCAAGAAGCTAGCTTAACAAATATCGCGAACATAATAAAAAGCATTATAAAGATAATTATGCGAATACCAGGATTGGACAAAAAAGGTCTGTCACGGAATTCCCGACAGATACGACAAGATATACGCCATATATTATCGACAACGAGAATATCCCGATTACGAAAAATAAAAACAATATATTTACGGACGAATTACCCGTATATATTACGAAACTTTCGATTTTTCAAATCGTATTAGAAACAACAAAAAGAATAAATAATAATATAGATATTTTCGATCTATAACTCCAGAAAATATTTAATAATTAGCCAAAATAAAAAATTAGACCGAAAGAAAATAAAGCTTATAAGAAAATTGTTATTGTTATTACTAATAATAAAATTATTAAACGGAAAAGGAATTAATCTAATATATAATAAAAAAAGTATTACCAGAAAATTATTATAAATTTTTATTTTTAATTAGTATTTATTTTAAACCCTTACGAAAAGAAAGTTATTAAGGAAAGAATACCTTAATTTATAAAAAAGCCTTAGAATAATAATTAATACGACATATAATAAGATATAGTTATAAATATAAAAAAACAATTTATTTAATCAGAAAAACTATTATAATAACATTAAAAATAATTAAAATAATTCGAAGAAATAATACGCCGACAATAATAATAAATATAATCGGTTAACCTATTAAACGAAGAAATACAAATAAAATTTAATAAATTAGAAAAGAAATTAAAAGAAAAATGTTACTTATAAGAAAGTCGCAGAATAACAAAATTCAAAGAAATTAAAAAAAAACTCCTAAAAAAAGTTTTAAACGTAATAATAAAAACTATTCATAACTGTATTTATTATGGATATATAAATCGGAACGTACTTGTATACACTAATAATGAATTACCGTGCTCTGGGCGGGATTTATATTATACCAGTTATGATTAATAAATTTAAATTGTTATAAAGATGTACATTAGAATTTTATATAGCGACAAATATCGAAAATTAAGAATTCGCGTGCGATAATAGGAAATTTATATGCGAAATTAATTATTTCGAGATTTTTATTTAAAAACGATATGGAATAATTAATTTAGATATCGTTTTATTTAGGAATTACGATATAATCTTAGGGGTACCATAGATACGCTAGTACGAAATCTTGATTAATAAAGGAACCAGCTAAGTAAAGTTTATATTACATCTTGTTAGCAGATAAGAAAAAAAAGAATTAAAATCTTAATACTCGATCGGAAATAGTAACAAATGCAGGCATAAGGATACGACGAAAACTTTATTATCTAAATAAATAAGATATCAAAAAGATACGGATCAAAGAAAAATATAACATATTGTTATTATTATTCAAACGGAATTAAACCGATTAAATAACAATTTAAAACAATACCTTCAAAAGTTAAAAAATCTAACTAATATGTTACTATAATATTACAAATATAAGTTATTTTTCAAAAAGGAACTTAATGCGAAATTACTAAAACATAATAAACAAAATTATAAAAAAATTCTTAAAACAGGATTTTCGACGAAGTTTTACCTCATTTATAATCTTAACGAAAACGAATTACGTACTTTTAGAAAATACCGCGAAAATCGGTTCCGAAAAAAATAAATTCGACTTTCGAAATTACCAACAGATTACTAAATATTTTTCGTACCAAAAAAAATGAAAAATTACGATTTATAGTTAACTATCGATAATTAAACGATATTATTATTAAAGATTAAATATTATTATCCTTAATTAAAAAAAATAAAAGACCGATTTTACGAAACTTAAGGGTTCATAATATTTAATCTCAAAAATAAATATAACTTTTTTAAAATTAAAAAAGGATACGAATATGTTATAACCAAACCAGCTGGGCCTGCGAAAACGGTCCAGCCAAGATCACAAAGCTACGTTAGTTCAGGGTTACGTAATCAGTGCTTAGCGGATCTCAATTGAGCACGACTAAGCATGACTGAATAGCATTAAGCAACCGTTTAATAAGGCTTTGTTAAACAAAGATAAACAGTAATAAAGGAATTAGGATATATATACTTATTATTTCCATAATTTAGATAATTTCAGCTTGTAATATAATATCGTTACCTAAGGCACTTTTAGCATTACGAAACGTAATACGTTACTGTATTTATTGCTTAGATTTTTACGATACTTTTCTTAATATAAACCTGTCGACTTAAGGTTTAATAATTGGTTAAACTGCTTAGCCGTTATACGTTATAAGCTTTTGTTCAGTAGTACTATTAAATTCTAAGTAATATTTAACATTGTTAAAATATCGATTAGCGTTTAAGAAACCCCTATTCAGTAGTTTTAGGTTCGAATTTGGGAGCTGGAGAAAAAAGTATGACAACTTAGGGCTACGCCATTTGCCCAACCCTTTTTCGCCCGTATAAAGCCAAAAAAACCGGAACCTTACGATAAGAAGGGTAACTTTTAGACTTTCTTAACTTAGGCATAAATTTACTTTCGTTTTTTAGATTTTAGTAATTTAGCGGATATGGTTTTAGTAATGGGAGTATACCTAATAGGAAATACGGCTAATTGGTTTAAGCTTATTATGAGAAATTTCTTAAAAGTAAAAGAGCTAAATAGGAAGGATTTTATTAATAAAATTTCTTTATTTTATATTAATTTCGAAAATAAAGTGCGCGATAATTTCGGCAATCCGGATAAAAAACGATTTGCGGCCTAATAACTTTTATAATTCCGACAAAAAAGATCCGCGTTTAAATATGCCGTAACCTTTAAAAGTTTTATAGCTAAAGCCGGATAGGAAAATAACGAAGCCGATATTTTTATCGATATATTTTATAAAAAGTTAAATGATAATATAAAAAATAAGATTATTCGGATTAAACAATTAATTACCTTAGATCGGTATATTATAAAGGTAATTAAAATTAATAATTAACAATTTAAGAAACGATAAAAAAAGGATAATATATTTGACGTTCGGAATATAATAAATTTAACCAGAAAAAAAAACGAAACGCATTTTTTATTTCTTACGAAGCGGTATTAGGATTTATGGAATTCGGCGTTACCTACAGGTAAGATTAAAATTAAATTAAATATTTTAATTGTGGTAAAATGGGATATAAGGCTTATAAATACAAGAAACCTAAGAAGTTATAATAGGATAATTGGACCCCTGTATCGGAGGGACAGTCCAAAAATAATTAAGGAAACGACAATAAGGTTATTAATATGATCCAAGCCAAGTATATATCAGGCTTATAATAAAAAGTTTAATAGGGATTATTACGATAAGAAATCCGACGAAAAATACGAAAAGCCAAAAAACTAATTTAATAAATATTGCGAATATAATAAGAAATATTATAAAGGTGGTTACGTAAGTATTAGAACTGGACGGAAAAAGTCAGTTCTAGAATCTTTGATCGATACGGCAGAACGTATGCCATATATTGTCGACGACCAAAATATCCCGATTATAAAAAATAGAAGTAGCATATTTACGAACAAATTACACATATATATTATAAGGTATTCGATTTTCCAAACCGTACCGGAAATAATAAGGACGATAAGCAATGGTATTAACATTTTTAAACCATAGCTCCAGAAAATATTTAATAATTGGCCGAAGCAAAAGGTTAGCTTAAAAAAAGCAGTATCCGTAAGAAAACCCTTTTTGTTATTATAAATAATGTAATTATTAAACGGAAAAGGAATTGATTCAGCATACGGTAAAAAAACAATACCAGAAAATTATTACGGACCTTTATTTTCAGTTAATATTTATTACGGATTTTCAAAAAAAAAGCTATTAAGGAAAAAATACGTCAGTTTATAGGAGATCTCTGGAACGACAATTAAGATAACGTATAATGGGATACAGTCGTAAATATAAGAAAACAATTTATTTAATAAGGAGAGGAATTATAAAAGAACCAAAAATAACTGATATAATTCGAAGGAATAATATGCCGATAATAACGATAAATATAGCAGCTAAACGCATTAAATGAAGAAATATAAGCAAGGTTTAATAAATTCGAATAGGAGTTAAAAGAAAAAGGTTATTTGTAAAAAAGCCGTAAAATAACAAGACCCAGAGAAGTTAAAGGGAATTCCCGAAAAAGGCTTTAAACGCGAAGACAAGAGATATTAACGACTCTATTATCTTGAAAATACGAATCGGAATGTATTAATATACCGTAATAGTGGATTACGGAGCTCTGGGCGGAAATTACATTATACCGGATATGGTCAATAAGTTTAAACTGTTATAAAGATATAAGTTAAAACCTTATATAGTAACGAATGCCGAAGGTTAGGAATTTGTTTACGATAACGGAAAAATCATAGGCGAAATCAATTATTTTGAAATTTTTATTTAAGGACGATACCAGATAATTAATTTCGATATCGTTTTATTTAGAAATTACAATATAATTTTAAAATTACCATGGATACGCCAGTACGTAATTTTAATTAATAAAGGAACTGGCCAGGTAAAGGTTATTTTATACCTTATTAATAAATAAAAGAAAAAAAATTAAGATCTTAATATTCGATCGATAATGGCGACGAATGCAGGCATAAAAATACGATAGATATTTTACCACCCAAAGGAACAAAATATAAGAAAAAAAATGGGCATTAAAAAGAATACGACGTATTATTATAATTATTAAAGCGAAATTAAAGCAATTAAATAATAATTTAAAATATTAAGAATAATAGCTTAAAAATTAGAAAATTTGATTTTTATGTTATTATAATATTATAAATACGAACAGCTTTTCAAAAAGGAGTTCGACATAAAGTTATTAGAACATAGCGAATGGGATTACGAAATAATTTTTAAGGAAGGATTTTCGACAAAATTTTACCTTATTTACAATTTTAGCAAAAGCGAATTACGTATTTTCAGGGAATACCTGGAAAATCGGTTACAAAAAAGATAAATTCGACCTTCGAAATTATTAGCAAGATATCTAATATTTTTCATACTAAAGAAAAATGGGAAATTACGATATTACGTTCAGAAGGGACTCCACTAGGCCCAAAGGAGGCCTAGGAAGTTGGAAACGCTCGGGATCTCCACCTTCCATCGGATAAACCTCGGGTTTCTGTCAATTTCCAAAGATACCAGGAAACTTATGGATAATAAATACCATGGTTTTTCGAAATCCCCAAAAACTATAAAAAACATAAAAAATAAAAAAAATATATAAGGTTTAAGTTTTTTATAAAAATAATTACTTATTTAATTTTTCGCTTCTTAATTAATAATTTAAGTTTTTAACCAAAAATAATTATATTATTTTTTAATTAAAAAAGAAATACTTTAAAATTTTTTTAACGAATATATTAAATTATTTTTCGCCTTATTATTATTTACAAATTAAAACTTTTTTCGGATATTATTTATATTTCTAAATAAATATATAATAAGTTTATTATATTTTAATAATTCCTTAATTAATAATTAACGGATAATTTATTACTTAATAAAGGCATAAATTTTCTTAAATTTAATATAAACAATAATATAAAATAATATATAAAAGATAAATAATATATATGATTTTCGTTATTAATTAAAGAAATATTATTAATAAAATTTAACGATTTACCTTTTATTAAAAAAGTTTTTTAATTAATTAATAATATAATACCCTTTATTATTTAATTTTAAAAAGGCCCGTTATTTTCGTAACCTAAATAATAATTTACCCCGGCTTTTAAGGATATTATTAAAGTCCAGGGAAAAAAAATAAAAAAAAAGCGGTTAAGGAAAAAATTAAAAAGAAATATAAGGCCGAAAATTAAAAAAAAACTTATTACGAAAGAAAAATTAAATGCCCTAATAGTAAAAATTCGAACCCTAAAAAAAAAGAATATTTGGTTTACAAAAGAAAAAAAATTAGCTTCTTTTTAGTTTAATTCCTTTAAAAGGCGAAGCTAAGGGGCCGGTTACCGACCCCTTTTGCTGGACCTAAGGCGAACGCAAGAAAAAACCTCGATCCTGTTATTGTTTGGCATAATTCGGATATAGGAAAAAATTATTTTACTTTTTAATTATTATAAAATGCCAAACGTTAAGGGTTATAAGCTAATTTTCCCTAAATATTACGACGGATTAAAAAACTTTAATAAATTTTTGATTTAGGCAAAATTTTACCTGAAGTTTTATAAAATTTTTTATTGGAAGAATATTAAAAAATAATAGTTATTTTTTAATTATTAATTGGACGAATTCGCCAATAATTCGAACTTATTTTGACGGATTACTTTAAAAAATACCTAAAGAAATTTTCGGACTTTATTAATTATATTTTTAATAATTACGAAAATTCTTTAAAAAAATATACGTTTTATTTAATAATCCCGATAAGGAATAAGACGTTATTAAATAATTTTATTTTTTTATTAAACCAAATTAATATCCAAATATACGATAAAATTTAACCGTTTAATCGTTATTTCGAATTTATTAAAAAATATATTGTTTTATTTTTATTATGATAATTTAAAACCTTAGGTCACAAACGAATTATATATAAAACCTAAGATTAAATCTTTTACGGAATATACCGATAAGGCTATTATTATTAATAAATAAGTTTTCGACCGGTACTTCGAGAAAAAGAGAACCGGCAAACAAAATAATAATAAGGGTTCGAAAAACCAGAATAAAAATGATAAAGGTAAACCTTAAAAGGAAACGAATTCCGCTTTAAAGGAATCTAAGAAAAACAAATCCAAAGTAAAATATTTTAATTATGGCAAAAAGGGGCATTTTAAAAGCAAATATCGTTTTCCCGCCAAAAGGAACTTTAAAAAGGGAAAAATTTCTTAACCCCAGAAAAAAGCCAGAACGGTTGAACAAAAAATTAACAGTAAGGCAGAAAAAGAAAAGAAAAAAATTAGCTCGATTTTTTTCCTGCTAAAATTTACTATTGCCATAATTATTCAAATCTAGAATAATAATTTAAAATACGAGGATTATTTTATTTATTAAGATTTTAAAATTAAAACCTATAAGTATTATCCCGGATAAATGGTTTTTAGGATAACCATAAAGTTAAAATACCAATATTACTTTAATTTTTAAAAATATAAGATATATATAAAGGACGGTTAATTTCGACCAAATATTAGTAATTATGGATAATTATTTCCAAAACTTTACAAATTCCCAAAATATATTATTTATAAAAAAATCTTATCGGTAAACCTTTACGACTTATTACATTTTATTACTTATTATTAAAACGATTATTTTATTTATTTTAAAGCTAAAAAAGATAATAATTTTTGGCCCGGATAAAATAATAAGATTTTTACCGAATTAAACGATAAATACCGATATATTAAAATTTTTTAATAATTAAAATACTTTAAATTTTATTATATATATCCCAAATTAAAACGGAATTAAAAAGTTATATCGTAAGGATATTTATATTACTTCCCGATATTTTGTATTTAATATAAGTTCTTAGATATAGGAATACCTTTTTCGGAAATTTACTTTTTTGATCTTATAATTCGGAAAATACGGAATAAAAAGTAAGTTAGGAAAAAACCAGATTTTGAAGCCCTAGTACAAATACGGCAAAAAAACATGGTTCCGGTACAAAAACGATTAATATATTAAATATATTATTAAAAAAGTTCGCAAATAAAAACTTGTTTAAATTAGAAATTATTAAAAATTAAAAAATTATAAAAGTTTTCGAAAATAAAATATCGAAAATCCTTAATTAATAAAGCCTTATGAGAAATAATAAAAGGAACGCGCAGCCAGATTAAGGTCTTTTTCCGATATAAAGGTAAAATATTTAAGGTTATAATTAATTCCGGAATAAAAAATAATTTTATTTTTTTTGTAATAATGGAAAAATATCAGATTTCCTGGAAATATAAATTAAAGTTCTATAAATTACGTATGGTAAACGGCAGCTTATTTATTTACGAAAATGGACGAGTTTTTCGAAAAACGGAGGAATTTTTAATATAAATTCAAAAATACCAAAAATGCGTTTTATTGGATATCGCTAATATTTCCGGATACGATATTATTTTAAAAATACCTTAATTTTATTTTAATAACTTACGGATTAATTAGAAAAAACAAATACTTTCTTAGGATAAAATGCTAAATAAAAATGATCGAGAAATTTGTTATGTTATTAAGGAAATACGGGTTCTTAATTAGATCTTTACGGTATTTCCGAAATATCAAAGATTTAAGAAATTATTTAAAAATAAAAAAAATTACGGATTACCGTTATACGGTTAATAGGATTACCGGATACTTATTAAAAAAAGATATTATCCTAAATTTTACAGAATTTATTATATAAATCCAGAAAAATTAAAAGCTTTATGGAAAAATATATAATTAAATTTGAAAAAAAATATATTTAATTTTTTAATTCCTTTACTGGATATTTAGTCCTTATAGTACCAAAAATTAAAATTGGCAAATAAAGGATTAATAAGGACGGAAACCTTATTTACCGAAAAATAATTAATTATAAATAGTTAAATAATATTATAATTAAAAACGGATATTTTTTAATTTTTATAAATATCTTAAAGGAAAATGCCAATAAAGCTAAATGGTTTACGGCGTTTAATCTTAATAATAGCTATTACCATATTAAAATGGCGAAAGGAAAAAAATAAAAAACGGTATTTAGGATAATATATGGACTTTATAAATATAAAGTAATACTTATGGGATTTATTAATATTCCTGCCAATTTCCAAAACTTAATAATAATTATTTTCCAATAATTTTTAGATAAATTTGTATTTGTTTATTTCGACGATATCCTTATTTATTTCGAAACCTTAAAGAAATATAAAAAATATATTATTTAAATATTTAAAATTTTGGACGAAATTAACATTTGAATTAACATTACCAAAAATATATGGCATATTTAGAAATTAAATATTTTGGGATTTATTTTTATATTAGGATAAATTTAAATTTAACGTTTCAAATTGGAAGTAATTAAGGATTAACTTATCCTTAATAAGGCGACCATTATAAATATCTAATAGATTTTAGGATTTACGGGTTACGTACGCGGTTTAATTAAGGGATATGGAGATATAATTAGGCCTTTAACGAAATTTATTATTAAAGAATACGTTAAGAAAAAATGCGAATTTCCAAAGGAAATAAAAAAAACGTTCCGGGAATTAAAAAAAATAATTATTAACGGATTTATCGTAAGGATGCCAAATTTAAACAAAATAAAACGATTAAAAATAAATATTTTAAAATATGCCCTAAATATAATTTTAGAATAATAAAAAGGTAACGGCAAATAATACTTAGTAATATATTGTTTTAAAACATTCCGAAATATAAAATTCAGATACCAGATTTACAACAAAAAATTATTAGTAATTATTAATATTTTTAAAGAATAGGAATTTTTTTCTACGGAACAAAAAACCCTTTAATATTTATTTTGATTATAAAAATTTTACGCAATTTATAAAAGCCCAAAAATTAAATAAACAGTATAAAAAATAATGGATTTTTTTATTTAAATTTAACTTTAAAATATATTATATTAAAAGAAAAAAAAACATTTAAGCGGATATTTTTAATTATAAAAAAATTACGATTTTAAAATTTCCAACAAAACAATATAAATATTATAATATAATAAGGATGGAATTATATATTTATATAAAATAATAAAAAAACTAATTACCGAATTTTTAATACGGTTCCGGAATTTTTACGATATAAAAAAATAAAAAAAATTTAGCAGTTAAAAAAATAATGTAAAGATTACTTATTATATTATAACAAAATTTATATTCCTAAGGATTAATAAAAATAATTCGTAAAGGAATTTTATAAAAATTTATCGCATAAATATTAAAGAATTTTAAAATTACCTAACGGCTGTAAGAAAAATACGATTTCCCTAAGTTACGCCGTATGGTCAAAATAATTATTAAGAATTATAATGTTGATAATAAAATTAAGGCAATACGTTATAAGCTTTACGGGCTATTATAATTTATTGATATTCCTAATAAAGCATAAAATATTATAATTTAGGACTTTATTATTAGCTTATTTTTATTTAAAAACCTAATTATTGGAATCAAATACGACGGAATATGGGTAATTATTAATAAATTTATTAAATATAAATATTTTTTATTTTTCAAAAAAATATAACAGCAGAATAATTAATTTATGCCTTTATTAAATAATACCTTAATAAACATAAAATACCTAAAAAAATCGTTTTAAACCGAAATACGTTATTTATTTCAAAATTTAATATTAACTTTTTTAAATAAATTAATATTAAATTTAAGTTCTTAATAACATATTATCCTTAAACGGATAATTAAACCGAAAAATTAAACCAAACCTTAAAATAATATTTGCGAAATTACGTTAATTATTAATAACATAATTAAGTAAAACTTTTATTATTAATATAAATCGTTTATAATATATTAATTAACGAAAATATAAATATATTTTTTATATAACTATATACGGATATAATATAACAATAAAATAACCTAAATAATTATTTAATAAAGTACCAAAAATTATTACGATTACCTTAAAAGTAAAAATATTAACCATAAAAATCAAAATAATCCAAGCCTGTTTTTAAAATAAATTACGATTTTTTTAACGACGGATAACTTGATACTATAATAAGAAAAGAATTAAAAAATTAATTTTAACCAAAAAAATAAGGTTTACCTATTACGCCAAAGATAAAACGTAATTTCGAATATCTTATAAATTAAAACAAAAAAACCCAGTAATAAGCTTCATTTCAAAAAATTTAAACCGTTCAAAATTAGTAAAGTTATTTCCAAAATTAATTATAAATTGTTATTACCCAAAACATAAAGATATATCCTGTTTTCCATATTTTTTTACTGAAACTAATATTTAAAAATGCCCCGTTAAAAATAAATTTAAAATTCGAAAATGTTTTAACGAATACAAAATTAAATAAATATTAAATTCCAAAATAATTAAAAGTAAAATCCAGTACCTAATTTAATAAAAAGAATATTTATATAAAGAAAATATATAAAAACCATTTAACCATTTAACGAATGCGATAAATTTAATTAAGACGTTCCACCGCCAAAATCCTAACCAACCGTTTTTAATGCGGCCAAGGTTATAGGCGACAATAATCCCTTATTTAAATTAACCCCTACGGCGTTCTAATCGAAAAAAATAAATACCTTTATTAATGCATTTAACTCTGAAACAAGCTGTACTTGTTCCTTTTTTTTACGATTTTTTTCCGTATCCAATTTTTTTCGCTCCTTTAGTTTATTTATGTTTTTAAGCCCCCTTTAAATAAACGATATTTTTTTAAAATGTAATTATTCAGATTGGCGATTTAACCAAATAATACGATTAAATAACTTTTGGAATTATTAAATAATTAAACGTTTTTTTCGGTTTATTCGGAACTTTTCGGCCCAGATATTTTTAAGCGATAAAAGCAAAATATGGTTCCTATCGTAAAATTAAATATTGGCCGCCAAATAATTTTAATAATTTTTTTAACTTTTTAACATTTTGCAAAAAAACTTTTTTTCGAAATAACGCATATACGGCATAATTTTAATACCAAATTAAAAAATCGACTTAATTAATTCGTAATAACTTTTAATAAAAAATTTAATACGTTTTCGAGATTTATCCGATATAGTTAAATATAATATTATAACGTAAAAAAATAAAAAAAATTTAAGGATTTACTTTTTTCATCTTTAGGAATAAAGATCCTAAAAAGGAAAAAATAATGTTACGTTTAAAAAGGATTCCATTAGGCCCAAAAGAAACCCAGGAAATTAAAAATGTTCGGGATCTCCACCTTTAATCGGATAAACCTCGGGTTTCTGTCAATTTCCAAAGATACCAGGAGATTCGTAAACGATAAACACCATGGTTTTTCGAGATCCCTAAAAACTATAAAAAACATAAAAAATAAAAAAAATATATAAGGTTTGGGTTTTTTATATAAATAGCCACTTACTTAATTTTTCGCTTTTTAATTATTAATCTAAGCTTTTAGCCAAAGGTAATTATACCGTTCTCTAATTAAGAGAGGAATACCTTAAAATCTCCTTAACGAATATATTGAATCATTTTTCGCCTTATTGTTACCTGCAAATTAAAACCTTTTTCGGATACTGCTCATACCTCCAGGTGGATATATGACAGGTTCGTTACATACGATTTATGGTTAATTATTAATAATTAAACGATATTACTATTAAGGATCGAATACCATTACCCTTAATTACAAAAATGAAAAACCGACTTTATAAAGCTAAATAATTCATAATATTCGATTTTAAAAATGGATATAACCTTATTAGGATAAGGAAAGGATACGAATGGAAAATAACCTTTAGGACGAAATACGGATTGTTTAAATATTTAGTTATGCTAATGGGATTTACAAACGTATTAGCGATTTTCTAATGAATAATTAACTATGTGCTACGAAAATATCTCGATATTTTCGTTATTTGCTATCTTGACGATATTCTCATCTTTTCGGAAACAGAAAAAGCATACGTAAAATACGTTCATAAAGTTCTTTAAGCTTTATAGGACATAAGGTTACTTATTAACGCAATAAAGAATTAGTTCTATATACAGGAAATAAAATATTTAGGACATATTATTACCCTAGAACATATCAAAATAGACCCCAAAAAATCGCTGTAATCACAGAATGGCAGATATTAATAACGGTTAAGGAGGTACAGGTATTCTTTGAATTCGTTAATTACTACAGGAAATTTATTCGAAACTTTAGCAGAATAATTATACCCCTAATAAAGCTTACGAAAAAAAAATTCAAAGGGACGCCAGATACGGAAAAAGTATTTCGGGATATCAAAAATATAATTACTAACGAGCCAATATTAATTATATATAATTTAAAATACCTTATTAAGCTGGAAACCGATATTTCGGATTACGTATTAAACGTAATAATCGGATAGCGAAATAATTAAAGCAAATTGCACCTTATTATATTCTTTTTGTATAAATTAAAAAAAGCCGAATTCAATTACGGTATTCCAGATAAAGTATTTATTGTTATTATTATAACATTTCGGGAATTTAGGTATTTCATAAAAGGAAATTTATACCAGGTTAAGGTTTATACGGATTATTAAAATCTTATCTGATTTACCACAACTAAAAAGCTTATAGGACGATAATTAAGATATACGAAAAAATTGGCAAACTTCGACTTCGTTAATATTTACAAAAAAAGTTCAGAAAACGGTAAAACAAATACTTTAAGTAAGCGACCAGATTTCGAAAAAAAAATTGGTCAAAATTAACCAGATAATTTTTAATACCACCATAAAAAGATATTTACGCTTACGGCAAATTACGACAATCCGGGCAGCACCTAGTAATATATATTAAAAAAATTTAACAATATAACGATAATCTCCCAGAAAACCAAAAAGCCAACAAAATGCAAATTCCAGAAAAATATTAAAAGGATCTAGTACGAAAAATATACGAATATCAGTTATACGAATATCCAGGGACGCACAAAACTCTAAAAAAAGTTCGACGCATATATTCCTTTTTAAAACGAAATTAACGGTACAGAAAATCATATAGTAATACGATATTTGCGCTAAAGTAAAGATTCGACGATATAAGCCTTACGGAAAATTACAGCTATTACCAGTCGTAAAGCAACCATAATATTTAATTATATTCGCTTTTATTATTAAGCTTTTTATATCAAAAAATCCAGTTACGGAAATATATTACGATAGCATTTTCGTAATCGTCGACCGATTTGCGAAATTTTTATATTTCCTATTATACTATAAGGATATAAACGCCAAACAACTGGTATATATTTTCTTTAAATACATTTTTAGCATATACGCATTATTAATAAAAATTATATTAAATAAAGAATTAGTATTTGCATTTATGTTTTGGCAAGGCCTTATAGCATAAATCGGCTTAAATTATAAGTTATCCAGCGTATTTAAACCTTAGACGGATAAATAGATAAAACGAATAAATTAAACTTTGGAAACTTACTTACGATAATATATTAATTACGAACAAAATAATTAGGTGAAAAAACTATTAATCGCATAATTAGCTTATAATATTAATTATTACAAAAACATTAAGATATTATTTACGAACGCAAATTTTGGTTTTATTTCAAAAATTTATAGAAAAGTACGTAATAACGGTTTAATTAATATCAAAACAATTTTTACGTTAAAACAGTTACGATAGTTATATTAAGAAATAAAAACAAAATTAGAATTCGTACGTAATTAAATAAGTAAATATTATAATCAAAAAAGGTTAAAGGGATTAACTTTCGAAAAGAAGGAAATAATTTTTTTCGTTATAAAAAATATTTAAACAAAAAGACCTAGCAAAAAACTCGATTTCAAATATATTAGTCTATATAAAATCGCCAAAAAAATCTTAGAAAATAATTACTAATTAAAACTTTTACTAAAAGTTAAACTCTGTTACAGGAACAGGGGTTCCTGTCTCGAAGAGACCAACTTTTAAGGCCTAGCGCGGGCCTGTCACGGCTAAACTCCGGACGGGAAGCTTGGCTCTTAAGGTGATCTGGTTAATCTGGGTGATCTGGGGACCAGATCATATAAATCCAACAGATCCACGACATACTTATTTTGAGAATTAGAACATATAATAAATCGGTTTTTCATATAAATAGCACTTACTTAGTTTCATTCCTTAGCTATTAATCTAAGCTTTTAATTTAAAGGTAACTGTATTGTTTTCTAATTAGAAAAAAAGTTCTCAAATTTTTTTAACGAATAAACCCCTAATAAATTATTTTTTGCCCTATTATTACCTGCAAATCAAAACCTTATTTCGGATATTATTTATACCTTTAGGTAAATGTATAATAGGTTCGTTATATTTTGATAATCCCTTAATTAATAGCCGACAAATAATTTAAAATTTAATTAAATATATGTTTTCCTAAATTTAATAAAGACAATATAACACAATAATATTTAAAAAGTAAATAATATACCTAATCCCCGTTATTAATTAAAAAAGGATCAGTAATTAAATTAAACAATCTACCCCTTATTGAAAAAATATTTAATTATGTAACGAACCTGTTATATATCTACCTGGAGGTATAAACAATATCCGAAAGAGGTTTTGATTTGCAGGTAATAATAAGGTGAAGAATAATTTAATATGTTTGTTAAGGAGATTTTAAGGTATTTCTTTTTAAATCAAAAAACGGTACAGTTATTTTTGGCTAAGAACTTAAATTGATAGCTAAAAAGCGAAAAATTAAGTAGGTAATTATTTATATAAAAGATCCAAACCTTATATATCTTTTTTATTTTTTATGTTTTTATGGTTTCTGGGCATTTCGAAAAATTATGGTATTTGTTATCCATGAATCTCCTGGTATCTTTGGAGATTAATAAAGGCCTGAGGTTTATCCGATGGGAAATGGAGATCCCGAATATCTTTAACTTCCTGGGCTTTTTTAGGCCTAGTGGAGTCCTTTTTAAACGTAATATTATTCTTTCCTTTTCAGGATTTTTGTCCCCAAAGATAAAAAAAATAAGTTTTTAATTTTTTTTCTTTTTTTGCGTTATAGTATTATATTTGACTATATCGAATAAACCTTAAAAACATATTAAATCTTATATTAAAAATTATTACAAATTAATTAAGTTAATTTTTTAATTTGGTTTCGAAATTATGACGTATATATGTTATTTCGAGAAAAAACTTTTTTATAAGATGTTAAAAAGTTAAAAGAATTATTAAAATTTTTTGGCGGCCAATATTCAATTTTGTAATCAAAATTATATTTTGTTTTTATTACTTGAAAATATCCGGGCCGAAAAGTTTCGGATAAACCGAAAAAAACGTTTAATTATTTAATAATTTTAAGAATTATCCAATCGCATTATTTGGTTGGATCGTTAATTTGAATGGTTATATTCCAAAAGGGTGTCATTTATTTAAAAAGCGTTTAAAAATATGGATAAACTGAAAAAGCGAGAAAAGCTGGATACGGAAAAGGATTATAAAGAAAAAGAATAAGCATAATTTGTTTCAAAGTTAAATGCGTTAATAAAGGTATTTATTTTTTTCGATTAAAGCGCCGTAAGGGTTAATTTAAGTGGGGGACCGTTATCGTCTGTGACTTTGGCCGTATTGGAGACGGTTGGTCAGGATTTTGGTGGTAAAACGTCTTAATTAGGTCTATCGTATTTATTAAATAATTAAGTGGTTTTTACGTATTTTTTTATGTAAGTATTTTTCTTATTTAACTAGGTACTGGATTTTACTTTTAACTATTTTGGAATCCAGTATTCGTTTAATTTCGTATTCGTTAAAGTTTTTTTCGAATTTTAGGTCTATTTTTAATAAGGCGTTTTTGGGTATTGGTTTAAGTAAAGAAATATAGAAAACAGGGTGTATTTTTATGTTTTTGGATAACGACAATTAGTAATTAATTTTGGAAATAATTTCGTTAATTTTAAATAGGCTAAGTTTTTTAAAGTTAAACTTATCGCTAGGTCTTTTTGTTTTGATTTATAAGATATTTAAGGTTACGTTTTATTTTTGGCATAATAAATAAACCTTATTTCTTTCCGTTAAAATTGGTCCTTTAATTTTTTTTATTATAATATTCGATAATCCGTTATTGCAAAAATCGTAATTTATTTTGGAAATAGGCTTGGATCGTTTTAATTTTTATTATTAATATTTTTATTTTTACAATAATTATAACAATTTTTGATATTTTGTTAAACGATTATTTAAGTTATTTTGTTTTTACGTTATATCCGTATATAGCTATATAAAGAAATACGTTTATATCCTTATTAATAAATATATTATAGGCAATTTATGTTATTTATAAAAATTTTATTTAATTATTTTATTAGTAATTAACGTAATTTCGCAGGTATTATTTTAAAGTTTGGTTTAATTTTTCGGTTTAACTATCTATTTAAAGATAATATGCTATTAAGAATTTGAATTTAATAATAATTTATTTAAAAAAATTAATGCCGAATTTTAAAATAAATAACGTATTTCGGTTTAAAACGATTTTTTTAAATATTTTATATTTATTGAAATATTATTTAATAAAAATATAAGCTAATTATTTTGCCGTTATGTTTCCTTTAAAAGGTAAAAAATACCTATATTTGGTAAATTTATTAATAATTACTTATATTTCGTTATATTTGATTCCAGTAATTGGGTTTTTAAATGGAAATAAATTCATAATAAAATCCTAAGTTATGGTATTTTATGTTTTATTAGGAATATCGGTAAGTTATAATAGCCCGTAAGGCTTATAACGTATTACTTTAATTTTGTTATAAATGTTATAATTTTTAATAATCATATTGATTATACGGCGTAACTTAGGGAAATTATATTTTTTTTGCAGCTATCGGATAGTCTTAAAAATTCCTTGGTATTCGTATAATAAGTTTTTATAGAATTCTTTTACGAATTATTTTTGTTAATTTTTAGGAATATAAATTTTATTATAATATAATAACTAATTTTTAGGTTATTTTTTTAGTTATTAAATTTCTTTCTATTTTTTTATATCGTAAGAATTCTGGAACTGTATTAAAAGTTCGATGGTTAATTTTTTTATTATCTTATATAAATATATAATTTTATTTTTGTTATATTATAATATTTATATGCTTTTTTGGGAATTTTGGAATCGTAATTCTTTTTTGCGATTAAAAATATCTGCTTCAATATTTTTTTTAATGTAATATATTTTGAAATTAAATCTGGATAAAAAAATCTATTATTTTTTATATTATTTATTTAATTTTTAGGCTTTTATAAAGTGCGTAAAAGTTTTGTAATTAAAATAAATATCGAAAAGTTCTTTTGTTCCGTTAAAAAATATTTTTATTCCTTAAAAGTATTAATAATTATTAATAATTTTTTGTCGTAAATTTAATATTTAAATTTTGCATTTCGGATTATTTTAAAGTAATATATTATTAGGTATTATTTGTCGTTATTTTTTGGTTATTTTAAAACTGCGCTTAAAGTATATTTTAAAATATTTGTTTTTAGTTATTTCGTTTTGTTTGGATTTGGTATTTTTATAATAAGTCCGTTAATAATTGCTTTTTTTAATTCCCGGAACGTTTTTTTTGTTTTTTTTGAAAGTTCGAATTTTTTCCTAACGTAGTTCTTGGTAATAAGTTTCGTTAAAGGCCTCATTATATCTTTATATCCATTAATTAAACCGCATACGTAACTTATAAATCTTAAAATCTGTAAGATATTTATAACGATCACCTTATTAAGGATAAACCAGTTCTTAATTATTTTTAATTTGGATTATTAAATTTAAATTTGGTTTGGTATAAAAATAAATTTTAAAAAATCCAATTTCTGGGTATACCATATATTTTTGGTAAAGTTAATTCGAATGTTAATTTTATTTAAAATTTTAAGTACTTATATAATATGTTTTTTGTGTTTTTTTAAAGTTTTAAAATAAATAAGGATATCGTCGAGGTAAATAAATACGAATTTATTTAAAAATTATGGGAAAATAGTTATTATCAAATTTTGGAAACTGGCGGGAACGTTAATAAGTCCCATAGGTATTACTTTATATTCGTAAAGTCCATATATTGTCCTAAATACCGTTTTTTATTTTTTTCCTTTAGCTATTTTGATGCGATAATAATTATTGCGAAAATTAAGCGCCGTAAATTATTTGGCTTTATTAGTATTTTTTTTAAAATATTTATAAAAATTAAAGGATATCGATTTTTAATCGTCATATTATTTAATTATTTATAATCAATTATTTTTCGGTAAATAAAGTTTTTATTTTTGTTAATTTTTTGTTTATTATTTTTAATTTTTGGTATTATAAGGACTAAATATTTAATAGGAAACTTAAAAAGTTAAATATATCCTTTTTTAAATTTAATTATATGTTTTTTTATAAAGCTTTTTATTTTTTTAGGTTTATGTAGTAAATTTTATAAAGTTTAGGATAATATTTTTTTAATAGGTATCCGGTAGTCCTATTAACCGTATAACGGTAATTCGTAATCTTTTTTATTTTTGAATAATTTTTTAAATCTTTGATATTCCGGAAGTATTATAAAGATCTAATTAGGAACCCGTATTTCCTTAATAATATAGCAAATCTTTTGATTATCTTTATTTAACATTTCGTTTTAGGAAAATGTTCGTTTTTTTTAATTAATTCGTAAGTTACTAGAATAAAACCAAAGTATTCTTAGGATAACATCGTATTCGGAGATATTAGCGATACCTAGTAAAACGTATTTTTGGTATTTTTGGATTTATATTAGGAGTTTTTTTGTTTTTCGGAAAATTCGTCCGTTTTCGTAAGTGGATAAATTGCCGTCTACCGTACGCAACTTGTAAAACTTTAATTTATATTTTTAAGGAATTTGATATTTTTCTATCATTACAAGGGAAATAAATTTATTTTCCGTTCCGGAATTAATTATGGCCTTAAATATTTTGCTTTTATATCAAAATGGAATTTTAATCTGGTTGCGCGTTTTTTTCGTTATTTCGCATAAGGTTTTATTAATTAGGGTTTTTCGATACTTTACTTTCGAAGGCTTCTATAATTTTTTAATTTTTAATGGTTTCCGATTTAAGTAAACCTTTATTTGCGAATTTTTTTAATAGCATATTTGGTATATTAGTTATTTTTGCACCAGAACTATGTTTTTTTGCCGTATTTATATTAGGGCTTTAAAGTTGGGCCTTTTTTTGGTTTGCCTTTTTGTTCCGTTTTTTCCGAGTTATAAAATTAGAAAAATGAATTTCCGAAAAAGGTATTTTTATATTTAAAAGTTCGTATTAAATATAAAATATTAGGGAATAATATAAATATCCTTATAATATTGCCTTTTAATTCCGTTTTAATTCGGGATATAAATAATAAAACTTAAGGTATTTTGGTGATCGGGAAATTTTAATGCATTAATCTTTATTATTTGGTTCGAGAAAAGTTTTATTATTTTACCCGGGTTAAAAATTATTAATTTGTTTGATTTTAAAATAAATAAAATAATTGTTTTGGTAATAAGTAATAAAGTATAATAAATCGTAAGGGATTACCAATAATATTTTCCTATGAATAATATATTTTGGGAATTTATAAAATTTTGGAGATAATTATCCATAACTATTAATATTTGGTTGAAATTAACCGTCCTTTATATATATTTTATATTTTTAGGAATTAAGGTAGTATTGGTATTTTAATTTTATAATTATTTTGAAAATCGTTTATCCGGGATAATACTTATAGGCTTTAACCTTAGAATTTTGGCAAATAAGATAATTTTCGTATTTTAGGTTATTATTCTGGATTTAAATAATTATAGCAATAATAAATTCTGGCTGGAAAAAAGTTAAGTTAATATTTTTCTTTTCCTTTTTTGCTTTATTGTCAATTTCTTATTTAGCCGCTTTGGCTTTTTTCTGGGGTTAAGGAATTCCTTTTTTTTTGGAATCCCTTTTAACAAGGGAGCAATATTCGCTTTTGAAATACCCTTTTTTGCCATAATTAAAACATTTTATTTTTGATTTATTTTTTTTAGGCTTTTTCGAAACAGAATTTATTTTTTTTAAGGTTTGCCTTTATTTTTTTAATTCGGCTATTAAAGCTTTTATCGTTATTTTGTTTATCGGTTTTTTTTCGAAATACCGATTAAAGGTTTATCGATTAACGATAATAACTTTATTTGTATATTTTATAAAAGATTTAGTCTTAAGTTTTATATATAATTCGTTTTTGATTTAAAATTTTAAATTATTATAATAAAAATAAAATAACGCGTTTTTAAGTAAATTCGAAATAACGGCCAAATAGTTAAACTTGATCGTATATTTAAATATTAACTTAATTTAATAAAAAAAATAAAACTACTTAATAACGTTCTGTTTTTTATCGGGATTACCAAATAAAGCGCGTATTTTTTTTAAAGTGTCCATAATTGCTAAAAAATATAATTAATAAAGTTCGAAAATTTCTTTAGATATTTCTTAAAATAATCTGTTAAAATAGGTTCGAATCATTAACGAATTTATCTAATTAATAATTAAAAAATAGCTATTATTTTTTAATATTTTTCCGGCAAAAACTTTTTATAAAACTTAAGGTAAAACTTTACTTAAACCAAAAATTTATTAAGGTTTTTTAATTTGTCGTAAGGTTTGGAGGGAATTAACTTATCACCTTTAATATCTGGCATTTTATAATAACCAAAGGGTGGAATAATTTTTTCCCGTATCCAAATTGCGCCGAATAATGGCAAGGTTTAGGCTTTTTCTTACATTCGCTTTGGGTCCAGCGAAAAGGGTCAATAACCGGCCTTTTGGTTTCGCCCTTTAAGGGAACCAAATTAAAAAAAAAAACTAGCTTTTTTCTTTTTATAAGCTAAATATTTTTTTTTAAGGTTCGGATTTTTGTTATTAAAGTATTTAATTTTTCTTTCGTAATAAGTTTTTTTTTCTGGTTTTCGGCCTTATATTTTTTTTTAATTTTTTCCTTAATTATTTTCTTTTTCAATTTTTTTGGATTTTAATAATATCTCTAAGGACCGGGGTAAATTATTATTTAGGTTGCAAAAATAACGGGCCTTTTTAAAATCGAATAATAAAAAGTATTATATTATTAATTAATTAAAAAGTTTTTTAAATAAAAGATAAATCGTTAAATCTTATTAATATTTTTTTTAATTAATAATAAAAATTAAATATATTATTTATTTTTTAAATATTATTTTATATTATTGTTTATATTAAGTTTAAAAAAGTTTATGCCTTAATTAAATAATAAATTATTTATTAATTATTAATTAAAAAATTATTAAAATATAACGAATTTATTATATATTTATTTAAAAATATAAATAATATTTAAAAAAGGTTTTAATTTATAAGTAATAATAAGGCCAAAAATAATTTAATATATTGGTTAAAAAACTTTGAAGTATTTTTTTAATTAAAAAACGATATAATTATTTTTAATTAAAAACTTAAATTAATAATTAAGGACCGAAAAATTAAATAAGTAATTATTTATCTAAGAAACCTAAACCTAATATATTCTTTTTATTTTTTATATTTTTTATGGTTTTTAGGGATTTCGAAAAATTATAATATTTATTATCCATAAATTTCTTAATATCTTTGGAAATTGATAAAAACCTGAGGTTTATCCGATAGGAGGTAGAGATCCCAAGCGTCTCCAACTTCCTGGGCCTCCTTTGGGCCTAGTGGAGTCCCATCTGAACGTAACAAATTAATTAATAATATAATACCTTTTATTACCCGATTTCAAAAAGGCTTATTATTTTCGCAACCCCAGTAACAACTTATTCCGACCCCTAAGGATATTATTAAAGTTTAGGGAAAAAAGTCGGAGGAAAAATCGGCTAAAAAGGAAGTTATAGAAAAATATAGGGCTAAGATCTAAAAAAAAAAAAAAAACTTATTACGGAAGAAAAGTTCGACCTTTTAGCCCGGGAAGTTAAAAGCCTAAAAAAAAGAAATATTCGACTTGCCAAAGGAAAAAAACCAGCTTTTCCTCAGTTTGGCTCCGCCAAAGAACGAAATTAAGGAAATGGTTTTCAACCATTTTTATTTAACGCAAAACAAGCATAAGAAAAGGGCTTAACTTTATTACTGTTCGGCGCAAACCGAATACGAAAAGGAATAATTCCATCTCCCAGTTACCATAAGATACTAAATGTTAAAAGCTATAAGTTAATTCCCCCTAAGCCTTATAATGGATTTACGGATATAAAAGGATTCCTGGTATAAGCCAGGTTTTACCTTAAATTTTACGAAAACTCCCTAACGGAAAATTACCAAAAAATAATGGCTATCTTGCAGTTACTTACCGGAAAATCTTTTGTAATTCGAACCTATTATAAAAGATTATTTAAAAAATTACCCTTATAAATTTTCGAATATAATTAATTATATTTTCGGCAATTATAAAATTTGAAAGAAAAAATACGAACCTTATTTAAGGACTTAAATAAAAAATAATATGTAGTTAAATAATTTTATTTTCTTCATTAAATTAAATTAATATCCGAATATACGATTGAGTTTAACCGTTTGGTAATTATTTCGAACTTATCAGAAAACGCATTGTTTTATCCTTAGTATAATAGCTTAAAGCCTTAAATCAAAAATAAAATATATATAAAACCCAAAATAGGATTTTTTGCAAAATATATAAATAAGGTTATTATTGCCGACCGACGCATTTTTAATTAGTACTTCGAGAAAAAAAGGACCGGCAAACGAAATAACGATAAAGGTTCTAGTAGCCGAAATAAAAAGGATAAGGACAAGCCTTAAAAAAACGAATACTGTTTCGAAAGAACTTCAAAAAAATAAGTTTAACGTAAAATGTTTTAATTAGGGCAAAAAAAAGTACTTTAAAAACGAATATTGCTTTTCCGCCAAAAGGAACTTTAAAAAAGGAGGAATTTTTTAACCCTAAAAAAAGATCAAAATAATTAAATAAAAAACAGATAATAAGGAAAAAAAAAAGGAGAAAAAAGTTATCTTAATTTCCTCCCAGCCAAAATTTATTATTACTATAATTATTTAGATTTAAAACGATAACCTAAAGTACGAAAATTATCTTACCTGCCAAAACTCTAAGATCAAAACCTGCAAATATTACCCAGGATAAACGGCGTCCAGGATAACCATAACGCTAAGATACCGTTATTATTTTAAACCATTTTAATACGAAATACATAACAAAAACGATTAATTTTAACCCGACGTTAATAATTATGGATAATTATCTTTAAAGCTTTATAAGCTCCCCGAATATTTGGTGTATACCGAAAATCTCTATAACTTGCTGCATTTTACCGCTTATTATCATAACGATTATTTCGTTTATTTTAAAACCAAAAGAAAAATAACTTTTAGTCTAAATAAAACGAAAAAATACTTATTAAAGCTAATAACGAATATTAATATACAAAAACTCCCCGATGGCCAAAATATCTTAAATTTTGTTATCTATATCCCAACTCAGAACGGAATCGGAAGGCCATATCGTAAAATTACTTATGTTATTTCTTAACGCTTTGTATTTAACATAAACTCTTAAATATAGGAATATCTTTTTCGGAGGTATATCTTTCCGACCTTATAATTCAGGAAATATAAAATTAAGGATTAAGCCAGAAAAAAACGATTATTTTCCGATATTAATTAAATAAAAAAAATAATACAAATACATAAATAATTATTATACCGAATACGCGGTTAAAACAGTTCGAAAATAAAAACGCTTTTTTGCAAACAAACTATTTTAATTAAAAAATGGCAAAAGTTTTCGAAAGTAAAATATCAAAAAGCCTTAACATATAAAACCTTATATAAGGTAATTAAAGAATTACGTAACTAAATCGAGATTCCTTTATAATACAAAAATAAAACGTTTAAAATTATAATCGATTTAGAAATAAAAAGTAATTTTATTTTTTTTATAATAACAGAAAAATATTAGATTTCTTGGAAATACAAATTAAAATCTTACAAATTACGTACGGTAAACAAAAACTTATTTACATACGAAAACGGACGAATTTTTCGAAAAACTGAAAAATTCCTAATACGGATCTAAGGATACCAAAAACGGATTTCGTTAAATATTGCCGATATTTCCGGATACGATATTATCCTGAAAGTGCTATGGTTTAAATCCAGTAATTTACGTATTAATTAAAAACATTAAATATTTTCATAAAAAAATAGATTACCCGAAAAGAATAATCAAAAAATTTACTATATGATTAAGGAAATCCAAATTACAAGTTAAGCTTTTATAATACCACCTAAATATTAACGGTTTAAAAAATTGTTCAAAAACAAGGAAAACAACGAATTATTATTATATAATTAATAAGATTATAAAATACTTATTAAAAAAGGATATTATCCTAAATTTTACAAACTTTACCATATAAATCTCGATAAATTAAAGGCTTTATAAAAGAAATTTAACCCTTTAATTCCATAATTGGATACCCCGTCCTTATAATATCAAAAACCAAGGATAAAAAGCAGAAAGTTAACGAAAATAAAAATCTACTTTTTAGAAAAATAATTAACTATAAATAATTAAACGATATTACAATTAAAAACGGATATCCTTTAACCTTCATAAATACGTTAAAAAAACGTTAACAAAGCTAAATAGTTTATTATATTTAATCTTCGCAATAATTATTACCGTATTAGAATAACCCAAAAAAAGAAAAAACTGCATTTAAAATAATATATAAGTTTTACAAATATAAAATAATACCTATGGGACTTACTGATACTTCTGCCAGTTTCTAACGTTTAATCATAACTATCCTCAGAAAATTCCTGGACAAATTTATATTTGTTTATCTCGACGATATCCTTATTTATTCCGAAATTTTCGAAAAGCACAAAAAATAAATCGCTTAAATATTCTAAACGTTAAACGAAACAAATATCCGAATTAACACAGCCAAAAGCATATAATATACGCAAAAGCTAAACTTTTTAAGATATATTTTAACCTCCGGCCAAATTCAAATTTAATGCTTTAAAATAGAAATAATTAAGGACTGGCCCATCCTTAATAAGGTAACCGTTATAGACGTCCGGCAAATCTTAAGATTTACGGGTGACGTACGCGGCCTAATTAAGAGATACGAAAACATAATTACACCGTTAACGAAATTTATTACTAAAAAATATATAAAAAAAAAGTTTAAACTCCTAGAAAATGCAAAAAAAATATTCCAAATATTAAAAAATATAATTAGCAATAGACCTATAATAAAACTACCTAACGTAAATAAAAAAACGCTTAAAAATAAATACTTTAAGTTATCTATTAAATACCGTTTTAAAATAATTCAAGAATAACGGCAAATAATACTTAATAATATATTACTTAAAAACATTCCGAAATATAGAATATAAATATTTAATTTATAACAAAAAATTACTGGCGATTATTAATATTTTTAAAAAAATAAATATTTTTCCTTAAGGGAACGAAAAAAACCCTTCGATATTTACTTTAATTACAAAAACCTCACCCAATTTATGAAAACCTAAAAACTAAAGAAATAATACGAAAAATGGATAATTTTTCTGTTAAGATTTAATTTCAAAATATATTATTTTAAAAAAACCATTTAGGCGGATATTTTTAATCGCAAAAAAACTATCACTCCAAAACTCCCAAAAAAATATATAAATATTATAATATAACCAGGATAACATTATATAATTATGCGAAATTTTAAAAAAACCATCCCCCAAATTCTTAATATAATTCCGGAATTTTTACGATACAAAAAAACAAAAGGAAATTCAACAACTAAAGAAATAATTAAAAAACTAATTACTATACCATGGTAAAATCTATATTCCTAAGGATTAATAGGAGCAATTCGCAAAGGAATTTTACGAAAACTTATTATACGGATACCAAGAAAAATTTTCAAAATTACCCGACGGTTATAAAAAAAATACGATTTCCTTAAGTTACGCCATATAGTTAAAATAATCGTTAAAAACTGCTATATTTGCAACAAAACTAAAACAATACGTTATAAGCCCTATAGATTATTATGACCTATTAATATTCCTAATAAAGCATAAAATACCATAACTTGGAATTTGATTATTAATTTACCTCCATTTAAAAACCTAATTATTAAAATTAAATACGACGAAATATAAGTAATAATTGATAAATTTACCAAATATAGGTACTTTTTATTTTTCGAAAAGAACGTAACGGCAGAATAATTAATTTACGCCTTTATTAAATATTACTTATAAAAATATAAAATACCAGAAAAAATTATTTCCGACAGAAATACGCTTTTTATTTCAAAATTTAATATTAACTTTTTTAAATAAATTAATACAAAACTTAAATTCTTAATAACTTATAATCCCCAAATAAATAACCAAATCAAAAAATTAAACCAAACCTTAAAATAATATCTCCGAAGTTATATTAATTATTAATAAAATAATTAAGTAAAACTTTTACTATTAACATAAATTGATTATAATATATGTTTTAATAACAGTATATAGGCGTATCTTTTTATATAGCCTTATATGGATATAATGCAAAAATAAAATAACTTAAATAACTATTTAATAAAATACCAAAAAGTACTATAATTATCCCAAAAATAAAAATATTAATAACAGAAATTAAAATAATTTAAGTTCGTTTCTATAATAAATTAAAATTTCTTTAACAAAAAATGGCTTAATATTATAATAAGAAAAGAATTAAAGAATTAATTTTAACGAAAAAAAAATAAAGTTTATTTATTATGTTAAAAACAAAACGCAACTTTAAATATCTTACAAATCAAAATAAAAAAACTTAACGATAAATTCGATTTCAAAAAATTTGGCCTATTTAAAATTAAAAAAATCGTTTCCAAAATTAATCATTAATTATCGTTACTCAAAAACATAAAAATATACCCTGTTTTTCACATTTCTTTACTTAAACCAATACCTAAGAACGCCCCGTTAAAAATAAACCTGAAACTTAAAAAAAATTTAACGAATACGAAATCGAACAAATACTGGATTCCAAAATAATTAAAAATTAAGGTTAATACCTAGTTAAATAAAAAAAATATTTATAAAAAGAAAATACGTAAAAGCTACTTAATTACTTAATAAATACGATAAACCTAATTAAAACGTTTTACCGCCAAAATCCTAACCGACCGTTTTTAACGCGGCTAAGGTTGCAAATAATAACGGTTCCCCGTTTAAATCTAAACCTTCGGCGTTCCAATCTAAAGAAATAAACGCCTCCAAAACGGCGTCCATCTTAGAAATAAGTTGCATTTATTCCGCGTTCATGCAACGCCGCTTTTTTTCCATCTTTTCCCGTTTTTCCAACTAATCCAATTCTAAACCTTTTTTTAATAACTTTACCGCCCTTTTCTTAAAAAGGTTTTATTAAAAGCGCAAACGCCTAAATTTTCCAATAAATTCTTTTAACTTTTTATTTTATTAATAGCATAATTCGGCTAACCTTTTTTCCATTGCCTTTTATTCCCTTTTTGCAATTTTTTGGTACGCCAGAAAATTATTTTCAGTTTTACGTTATTCGCATAATAAACGGTTTTACGTTTCGTTTATTTTTTGCAACAAATTCATAATTAAAACGTTATAAAAAGGACGTTACCAACAAATATAATAATTATAACTCGAATATTTTCGAACGTAAAAACAATTGGTTTCGCCAAAACAGACATAATTTAAATAAAGGAAAACTTTAATACCAAATCTTTTAATTAAATTAATACGAATATTAAGAAAATTATGTTAATTTAACCAAGATTTTTCCTTTTTTTTGGATACAACTTATCATAATAAAGTTAATTAAAATATTTCCAATTTCTTCTAATAAAACGAAAATAGCGACCTACGGTTCTTATTTTTAGGACAAAAATCCTCAGAAAAAAATAATATTATAAGAACAGGGGTTCCTATTTCGAAAAAACCAACTTTTAAAGCCTAACGCAAGCCTATTACGGCTAAACTCCGGACGGGAAACTTAATTCTTAAGGTAATCTGGTTAATTTGGGTAATTTAGAGACGAAATTATACAGATCCAACAAATCTATAACATATTTACTTTAGGAATTAGAATATATAATAAATCGATTTTTTATATAAATAACACCTACTTAATTTCGCTCCTTAGCTATTAATCTAAGCTTTTAATTCAGAGGCAACTGCACCGTTCTCTAATTGGGAGGAAAATCTTTAAATCTCTCTAACAAACAAACCCCTAATAAATCATTCCTCGCCCTGTTGTTACCTGCAAATCAAGACCCCATTTCGGATACTGCTCATACCTCCAGGTGGATGTATAACAGGTTCGTTAGAAACTCTATCTAATTTTTTACGTTTCCTTACTTAGGTTAATAACGGATATAATCAAAGTGCATACGGCATAGGACGATATAAAAATAAAAAATGAATAGGTATACGAAATAGAGAAAACTTTTGATATGCGAAAATAAAATGAACTTATCTAATACCTAATTAAATAGAAAAAAATATCCAAACTCCAAAAATACCTAGGAACCTGCCAAAAACCTTATTAGCGCTCAGCGCCTGTTAAAGAACTTTCACCAGTAACGACGGGCGCGTCTTACTTAATAGCCGACCAATCGGTAACCGGGATATCGGGCTAATCGGCCGCGATATATGCTAACGTGGCAGCCGTAACGGCAGCCTTCAATTATTTTTGTTCCCGACATTCTTGCTCCTCCAGCTTTTTCAGCAACTGCAATTCTTGTTATATTATTTTAACCTTTTTCGAACGAAAAAACGTTTTTTGTTTTCAAAAACGGATTAACTACGTAATAATCTTATTTATTTCCTGTTAATAACGTTTTTGCAATTTTAGGAAACGTTTCTCCGCAAATACCTCCTTACGTTTTAAACGTTAATTTTCGGCATAAATATTTTTTAAGAAAGATAAGAGGACGCCGTTATGATCATAAAGATAGTTACGTTTGACATACGTTTTGCATTTGGAAACGTTTTCCATTATTTTACACTTTCAGCCCCTAGAAAAGTATAAGGAATACGGCATGATTTCAAAACTGAAATCGTCAAAAATAAGAAACAGATTTTGACGTCGTATGGTGGACGAAGGAACCTGACGACGGTTTTTAATAACGCGGATTAACATCTTAAAAGGAAGGGGCTTACCAAAAGAAAAGAAAAAATCTGAAGAACAAGATTTGGGGAAAAAGGAAATCATGTTACAACCAAATTAGCTGGGCCTGCGAAAACGGTCGAGCCAAGATCATAAAATTATATTAGTTTAGGGTTACGTAATTAATGCTTAGCGGATTTTAACTGAGTACGATTAAGTACGGCTAAATAACACTAAGCAACCGCTTAATAAAGCTCTGCTAAGCAGAGATAAACAGTAATAAAGGAATTAGGATATATATATTTATTATTTCCATAATTTAAATAGTTTTAGCTTGCAATATAATATCGCTACCCAAGGTACCCTTGGCATTACGAAACGTAACACGTTACTGTATTTATTGCTTAGACTCCCACGATACTTCTGCCAACATAAACTCGTCGACTTAAGGTTTAATAGTTGGTTAAACCGCCTAGACGTCACAGAATAAAAAATAACTTTCAGGAGGAAATACAGATTATTAAGTATTTGGTTACGTTAATAAGACTTACGAACGTACCAGTAACTTTTTAACGGATAGTTAACCATATATTACGAAAATATCTCGATATTTTCGTCCTTTGCTGTTTCTACGATATTCTTATTTTCTTAAAACAACCGAAAAAGTATACGCAAAATACGTTTATAAACTTTTTTAAAATTTATAAAACGCAAAGTTATTTATTAACGCAAAAAATATTAATTTTACGTACAGATAGCAAAATATCTGAGATATATCATAACTCTAGGACATGTTAAAATAAATCCTGAAAAGATCTCTACGATTACAAAATGACTAACGACAACGATAGTTAAAAAAATATAAATATTTTTTAAATTCGCTAATTATTACAAAAAGTTTATTCGAAATTTTAGCAAAATAATTATACCCCTAACAAATTTTACGAAAAAAGCAAAAAAGTTCAAATAAACGTTCGAAATAAAAAAGACGTTTTAAAATATTAAAAATAAGGTTACTAATAAGCTAATATTAAGAATATACGATTTAAATCGCTTCGTTAAATTAAAAACCAATATTTCGGATTAAGCGTTAACCGTAATAATCGAATAAAGAAATAATTAAGACAAACTGCACTTTATTGTATTCTTTTCGTACAAATTAAAAGGAACTAAGCTTAATTACGGTATTCCAAATCAGGAATTTATGGCTATTATAATGGTATTTCGAGAGTTTAGGCATTTTCTAAAAGGAAACTTATACCGGGTCAATATTTATACGTATTATCAAAACTTTACCGGATTTATTACAACTGGGGAGTTTACAAAATAATACCTTCGTTACGCGGAAAAATTGGCAAGCTTCGATTTCGTTATTATCTATAAAAAAAGCTTGAAAAATAATAAAGCAAACACTTTAAATAAGCAATCGAACTTTAAAAAGAAATTAGTTAAAGTTAGCCATAAAACATTCGATATTATTATATAAAGATATTTACGCCCGCATTAAATTACGATATTTTGGGTAATACCTTTTAATATATATTAGAAAATCCAGCAATATAACGACGGTTTCTTAAAAACCAAAAAAATAAACAAAATACAAGTTCTACAAAATATCAAAAACAACATATACGAATATTAATTACATAAATATCCAGCGAACCACAATATCCTAAAACGGCTTCGACGTACATATTTTATCCTTAGAATAGAATTAACGGTATAAAAAGTTATACAGTAATATAATATTTGCGCTAGAACGAAAACTTGACGACATAAGCTATACGGAAAATTACAGCTATTACCAGTCGCAAAACGACCATAATATTTATTTATATTCAGCTTTATTACTAAACTTCCTGTATCAAAAATTCTAGTTATAAATGTATATTACGATAGTATTTTCGGAATCGTTAATCGATTTACGAAAAATGTCTATTTCTTACAATATTACGATAATATAAACGCCGAATAATTAATATATATATTTTTAAACATATATTTAATATATATAAATTATTGATACAAATTATTTCAGATGAAAGATTAATATTTGCATTTAAGTATTAGAAAGGCCTTAAAACGCGAATCGGCCTAAACCACAAATTGTCTAGCATATTTAAACGATAAATAAATAAAGAAATAAAATGAACGAATTAAATTTTAAAAACTTACTTATGATATTATATTAATACCAAATAAAATACTTAAGTTAAAAAATTATTAATCGCATAATTAACTTGTAATACTAGTTATTATGAAAATATCAAAATAATATTTGCGAACGCAAATTTTGGTTTCACTACAGAAAGTTATAAAAAATATATAATAATAATTCAATAAATATCAAAGTAATCTTTACGTTAAAGTGATTATAATAATTATATAAAAAATAAAACCAAAATTAAAATTCGTACGAAAGTAAATAAGTAATTATTATAATTTAAAAAGTTTAAAAGGATTAATTTTTGAAAGGAGGAAAATAAGTTTTCTTTTTACAAAAGATATTTAAACAAAACGACCCAATAAAAAACTCGATTTTAAATATATCGATCCATATAAAATTGCCAAAACAATTTAAAAAATAATTACCAATTGGAACCTTTGCTAAAAGTTAAATTTTATGTATTTTTTACGTTTTTTTATTCGAATTAATAGCAGATATAATTAAAATACATACGATATAAAATAATATAGAAATAAAAAATAAATAAATATACGAAATGGAAAAAGTTCTCGATATACGAAAACAAAACGGATTTACCCAGTATCTAATTAAGTGAAAAAAATATCCGGACTCCGAAAACACTTAGGAACCTGCCAAAAGTCTTATTAGCGCCTAGCGCTTATTAAAGAATTTTTACTAATAACGCCGAGATCAACAAGGTTAAAGGTTCCCTAATTAATAAACGACCAATCGGTGGATTTAAGGTTGGACCAGTTGAAAAAAGGTACAGCCTTTACCGATATGGCCTTAGCGACCTTAAATTTAACCTGTTTTTTTTAACGGTTTAATTTTTCTAATTTTCTCAGATTGTCGATATTACGGGATATAGCTTTCATTATTTTATCATACCACATTTTCTTTTGTTTATGTGAATAACGTAAACGGGTATTAACTTCCGAAATAACCCGGTTTACCTTTTTTTCGACAGGCTTTAATTCCAGCTTAAGTTTTCGATGCCAAATAATAACGCGTTATAGCTGCTCTGGGCTTAAACCCCGTACGTCATAGTTGGACTGGCCGTTTTTAATACAGAACGAATAACGGGAAAAGTCGTTTTTAGACCGTTTGCATTTTAGTTTCCTTTAATCGCAGTAAGAACAAGGCGTTATGTCGACAGGATTTGCAGAAAGTACCGCGGCCACTAAAAAGTTACGTTAAGCGGTTTTAACTTTGGAAAAAGGTTTAGCATATTTTTTAATACGACCCGTTATAATAAAATTAGGTATTTACGGAATAAAATTTTCGGGACGAAAATCCTAAAAAGGCGAGGATCGTATTATAACCTAATATCCTTAGCGCATCCAGAAATAGTCAAAACAAATAAAGCAACAAAAAGAAAAATTACGTAATAGGATGATTAGGATTATTTTGAAATCTACGAAAATCAGGATTATTGGAATTAGTACGAGATTTACGAAAATCGAAATTATTAGAATTATTACGAGATTTACGAAAGTTAGAATTGTTAAGATTATTGCGAAAACGTAATAATCTAGGCAAAATAAGTAATAATAGTTAAATATATATACGATCGTTATTTCTATAATCGAAATAATACCAACTTACAATAATAATTCGTTATCCAAGGCACCTTTGTTATTACGAAACGTAATACGTTATTGTATTTATTGCTTAATTTCCTACGATACTCCTGCTAACATAAACCCGTACGACTAAGGTTTAATAGTTAGTTAAACCCGCTATGTTATGGCTGCACTATACCATCACGCTACCAGGGCAAAAGATCGGTGGAATGATCGCAATTGTGGCAATCATCCTGGTGCTTACAGCTGCATATATACTCTGGAGCTCTTACGAGTGACCAGGCCGTAACACCCTAGCTGTCACATAAATATAATAACTAGTTATGTTTAGCAATACAAAAAGTATTTGAAGTAATAAAATTATATTACAAACTGATATTATTTAACTTGTTAATATAATCAACGTAGATATTTTAATTCGACTTATTAACTTATTATAAATAAATTAACAATCGGGTTTATTAGCCTATTATTAATAAATTGGTTGTTTGTTATGAAATGTAATTCCACTTAATCTTTTTCGTCGTTTGTATTATGATCGTTTCTGAAGGCCGTAGCTTCTTGTGACGACTAGGGGGTTTAACCAATTATTAAACCTTAGTCGTACGAGTTTATGTTAACAAAAGTATCGTGGGAATCTAAGCAATAGATATAATAATCGTATTACGTCTTGTAATATCAAAAGTGCCTTGGATAACGATATTATATTACAAACTAAAGTTATCTAAATTATGGAAATAATAAACGTATATATCTTGATCTGCTTTACTAGCTTACCACCAGTAAGTTAGTGATCCGACTCACTGGCTTACTATCAGTAAGTTGGTGATCCGGCTAATTAGTTTACCACCAGTAAATTAGTAATCTATTACGTAACTTGCCTTAGCGCGTATTTATGGTTAGGTCCTAACAGACCGTTTCTGGAAACCGTAACTTACTAGGTTATAATACGATCTTTCTTTTTTACAAATCTTGCCTTTAAAATATTTCTTTTTTTTTCGGTAAATTTCTTATATTTATTTAATATGTTTTTCGATATCTTTAAATATAGTTCTCGCAAATATGAATAACGATTTATTTTAGTTAATTTAATTAAACTTAAAGGTTTTAACGTAATATTTTTTTCTACCCGATAACTTAATTATCAAATGATAAACGGGGTTTCTTATTACAAAGAATATATTTATCAGGGTCGTTTATGCGACGGTAATAAAATGCCTATTTTTATAATTAATCGTTATATTACAAAATTAAAAAATTTAAAAAGGGAAAAATTAACGGCCGAAAAATCTTTATCTAAAACTTTTGAACTTTTTTCGTATACGTTATTAACGCCAGTACTATTAATCCCAGGGTGCGAAATTTGTTCATCGTACTTTTTAATCCTTAAATAATTTTAACGATTTTGCGCAGTTGGAATCAAAGTCCGTAATCGAGGCATAAGCTTTAAGTAAAATAGACGTTAATAATTAGAATGCGGTAAACCAAAGGCTTCCTTTTTGGATTTTATGAACTAGAATACCATTATCTCGAATAGCTCCGTTATTGCTAGTAAAAGTTCTTTAATAGGCGTTAGGTGCTAATAAGGCTTTTGGCGGATTTCTAGATGTTCTCGGAATCCGAGTGCTTTTTCCATGTAATTAAATGCTGGGTAAATACGTCTTGTTTTCGTATATTAAGAATTTTCTCTATTTCGTATACTTATTTGTTTTTTATTTTTACCTTGTTTTATGCCATATGCACTTTAATTATATCTGTTATTAATTCGAATAAAAAAACGTAAAAAAATAGAAAAAGTTTAATTTTTGGTAAAACTTTAATTAATAATTATTTTCTGAGTTTTCTTTTAATAATTTTATATAGGCTGATATATTTGAAATCGAACTTCTTACTAGGTCTTTTTGTTTAAATATTTCTTTTAATAAAGAAAACCATTTTTCCCTTTTCGAAAATTAATCCTTTTAACATTTTTTAATTATAATACTTGCTTATTTAATTTCGTACGAATTTAATCTTATTTTTATTTTGCGATATCATTATTATAATTGCCTTAACGTAAGGATTATTTTAATATTTATTAAACCGTTATTACGTATTTTCTTTATAGATTTCTGGAATAAAACCACAATTTAGTTTTGTTAATATTATTTTTATATCTTTGTAATAACTGATATTATAAATTAATTATGCGATTAATAGTTTTTAAACATAGTTATTCTATTTATAATTAATATAATATCGTAAAAAAACGTTTAAAATTTAATTCATTCGTTTTATTTATTGATTTATCTAAAATTCAAATACGTTGGATAACTTATAATGTAGGCCGATTTATACTATAAGGTTTTATTAAAACTTAAATACGAATATTGTCATGACTCAACGAGCCACGGTTTCCAGAAACGGTCTGCTACGACCCAACCACAGGTGCGCGGTGGGGCAGGTTACGTAATGGATCACCAACTTACTGGTGGTAAGCCAGTGAGCCGGATTACCAACTTATTGGTGGTAAGCCAGTAAATGGAAATAGGATCTATATATATGCTTATTATTTTTATAATTTAAATAACTTCAGCTTGTAATATAACAATTCGTTACCTAAGGCACTTTTGATATTACGAGATATAATACAATTACTATATTTATTGCTCAGATTCCTACGATACTTCTGTTACCATAAATACGTATAATTAAGGTTTAATAAGTGGTTAAATTGCTTAGCGGTTATACGTTGCAAATATTTATTCAGTAATATCGTTAAATTCTGAACAATATTTAATACTGTCAAAATATCGACCAGCATTTAGAAAACCCTTATTTAGTAATTTAGGTTCGAATTCGGGAATTGGAAAAAGAAATCCGACAAATTAGGGTTACGCCATTTACCTAAGCCTTTTTCGCCCGTATAAAGCCTAGGAAGCCGGAGTTTTACGATAAAAAGGGCAACTTTTAAATTTTTTTAACTTAGGTACGAATTTACCATCGTTTCTTAAACCTTAATAATTTAGCGGATTAGGTCCTAATAATAGCAGTATATCTGACAGAAAATACGGCTAATTAATTTGAACTTATTATAAGAAATTTTTTGGAAATAGGAGAATCGAATACAAAGGACTTTATTAATAAAATTCTTTTATTTTATATTAATTTCGAAAATAAATTGCGCAATAATTTCCGTAACCCTATTGAAGGACGATTTACGGTTTAGTAATTTTTGTAATTTCGATAAAAAGGATTTACGTCTAACTATGTCGTAATTTTCAAAAGTTTTGCAGCTAAGGCAAAATAGGAAAACGATAAAACAGACGTTTTTATTAATATATTTTATAAAATGCTAAAAGATAATATAAAAAATAAAATTATTCGGATTAAATAATTAGTTATCTTGGACCGATATATTATTAAAGCAATTAAAATTAATAATTAATAATTTGAAAAACGACAAAAAAAGGATAATATGCTTTACGTTTGGGATATAACAAGTTTAATTAATGAAAAAAATAAGATATATCTTTTATCTTTTATAGCACGGCGTTAGGACATATGGAATTTGACATTACTTATAAATAAGAATAAAGCCAGATTAAATGCTTTAATTATAGCAAAATAGGACATAAGGCCCATAAATGCAAAAAACGCAAGAAGCCACGGTAAAATAATTAAATATTTATACCGGAGGAATAATCCAAGAATAATTAAGGAAACGATAATAAGGTTATTAATATAATTTAAGCAAAGTACGTATTAGATTTACGACAAAAGGTCTAATAGGGATTATTATGATAAGAAATTTAATTAAAAATGCGAAAAACCAAAAAGCTGGTTTAATAAATATCGCGAATATAATAAGAAATATTATAAAGATGGTTACAAAAATATTAGAACTAGACGGAAAAAATTTATCCCGGAATTCTTAATCGATATAACAAGATATACGTTATATACTGTCGACGACGAGAATATCCCGGTTATAAAAAATGGAAATAATATATTTGTGAATAAATTACCCGTATATATTTTAAAGGATTCGATTTTTTAAACCGTATCGGAAATAACAAGAACTATAAGTAATGGTATTAATAATTTCGAATTATAACCCCAGGATATGTCCAGTAATTAGCCGAAACAAAAAGCTGGCCCGAAGGAAAGTAATGTCCGCAAAAAAACCTTTTTTGTTATTATAAATGGTATAATTATTAAATAAAAAAGGTATTGGTTTAGCGTGCGGTAAAAAAACATTGCCAGAAAGCTATTACGGATTTTTATTTTGAATTAATATTTATTACGGATCTTTAAAAAAAGTTATTGAAAAAGAAATACGTTAATTTATAAAAGATTTTTAAAACGATAATTAACACGATATATAATAGGATGTAATTACGAATAAGAAAAAATAATTTATTCGATAAGGAAAAAATTTATAACAGAACTAAAAATAATTGATACAGTTCGAAAAAAGAGTACGCCGGCAATAATAATAAATATAATAACCCAATACGTTAAACGAAGAAATATAAGTAAAGCTTAATAAATTCGAATAAGAATTAAAAAAAAGGTTATTTATAAAAAAGCTTTAGTATAACGAAACCTGAAGGAATTAAAAGGAATTTTTAAAAAAGGCTTTAAACGTAAAAATAAAAAACGTTAATAACTTTATAATTTTGGATATACGAATCAAAACGTATTGGTATACCGCAATAATAAACTGCGCAGCTTTGGGCCGAAATTATATTATACAAAATAGGGTTAATAAGTTTAAATTATTATAAAGATATAAATTAAAACCTTATATAACGACAAATGCCGAAAATCAGGATTTTACCTACGATAACAAAAGAGTTATACGCAAAATTAATTACTTTGAAATTTTTATTAAAGGATAATATTAAACCGTTAATTTCGGTATCGTTTTATTTGGAAATTACGATACAATCTTACGATTTCTATGGATACGCTAGTACGGAATTTTGATTTACGATAAAACTAGCCAGAAATATTTTATTTTATTTTTTATTAGTAAACAAAAAAAAATAAGAATTTTAATATTCGATCGATAATAGCCATAAATATAGGTATAAGAATACGATAAAAATCTTATTACTTAAAGAAATAAAATATAAAAAAAGAACGGGTATTAAAGAAAGTATGATATATTATTATTATTATTAAAGCGAAATTAAATGAATTATATAATAATTTAAAATAATAAAAATAAAAGTCCTAAAAATTAGAAAATTTAAGTATTATGTTACTATAATATTATAAATATAAGCAGTTTTTCAGAAAAGAACTTCTTACGAAATTATTAGAATATAACGAATAAAATTATAAAATAATTTTTAAAAAAAGGATTTTGGATAAAGTTTTACCTTATTTATAATTCTAACGGAAAGGAATTACGTATTTTTAAAGAATATCTGGAAAATCGGTTATAAAAAAATAAATTCGACCTTCGAAATTATTAGCAAAATGCCTTATATTTTTTGTGCCGAAAGAAAATGGAAAATTACGACTTATAATTAATGATTAATAACTTAATAATATTATTATTAAAAATTAAATATTATTACTCTTAATTATGGGAATAAAAAACCAATTGTACGGAACCAAATAATTTATAATATTCGATTTTAAAAAATCAATATACCTTTATTTAAATAAAAACAAAAACGAATAAAAAATAATTTTTAAAACGAAATAGGGATTGTTTAAATATTTGGTTACATTACTAGGATTTACGAACGTATTAATAACTTTTTAACAAACAGTTAATTACGTATTACAAAATTATTTCGATATTTCCTCGTTTATTTTTTCGACAACATTTTCATTTTCTTAAAAACAGAACAAAATATGCAGGATACGTTTATAACGTTCTTTAAATTTTATAAAACGTAAAATTATTGATTAATATAAGAAAGAATTAATTCCATATATAAAAAATAAAATATTTAAGATATATTATCACCGTAGAATATATTAAGATAAACCTTAAGAAAATCGCTATAGTTACAGAATAGCGGATGTTAATAATAATTCAAAAGGTATAGGCATTTTTTGGATTTGCCAATTATTACAGGAAGTTTATTCGAAATTTTAGTAAAATAGCTATATTTTTAACAAATTATACAAAAAAAAGAGTTCAAATAGATGCCAAATACGGAAAAGGTATTTTAGGATATTAAGAATACGAATATTAGTGAATTAGTATTAATTATGTACGATTTAAACCGTTTTGTTAAATTAAAAACCGATATTTCGGATTACGCATTAAATACAGTAATCGAATAAAAAGATAATTAAGGCAAATTTTATTTTATTATATTTTCGTATAAGTTAAACGGAGCCGAATTTAATTACAGTATTTTCAATAAAGATTTATAGTTATTATTATGGTATTTCGGAAATTTAGACATTTTTTAAAAGGAAATTTACACCAAATTAAGGTTTATACGGATTATTAAACTCTTACCCGATTTATCACGATTAGAGAACTTATAGGACGATAATTTCGATACGTAAAAGAATTGGCGAACTTCGATTTCTTATTATTTATAAAAAGAATTCAGGAAACGGCAAAATAAATATTTTAAATAAGCAATTAAATTTAGAAAAAAATTAGTTAAAATTAATTATATAATTTTCGATCTTATTACTAAAAGATATATACATTTATAATAGATTACAACAATGTGGGCAGCACATTGAAATATATATTAAAAGATTTAGCAGTATAATAACGGCTTTTTAAAATACTAAAAAACGGATATGATATAAATTTTAAAAAAATATTAGAAACTTTTAATACAAAAAATATACGAATATCAATTATACGGATATCCAGGGATTTATAAAACCTTAAAGCAATTTTAACATATATATTTTTTTCCTAAAATAAAATTAATCATATCAAAAATTATACGGTAATACGATATTTGCGCCAAAGTAAAAAGTCGACGATATAAGCGATAAGGAAAATTATAGCTATTATGAATTATAAAGTAACTATAATATTTAATTATATTCGATTTTATTATTAAACTTCCTATATTAGAAAATACAGCTACGGAAATATATTATAATAACATTTTCGTAATTGTATATCGATTTACGAAATTCTTTTATGTTTTATCATATTATAAAGATACGGACGCCGTATAAATGGCATATATTTTTTAAACATATTTTAATATATACGGCTTATTAATGGAAATTATTTTAAATAAAGGAGTAATATTTGTATTTAAATTTTAGGAAAACCTTATAATATAAATTGGCTTAAATTACAAGTTATTTAGCGGATTTAAATTAAAAATAAATAAATAAATAAAACGAATACATTAATTATGAAGAGAATACTTGGATTAACAAATTGTTAATTATATAATTAATTTATAATATTGAATATAATAAAAGTATTAAAATAATACTTATAAACGCGAATTTTGGTCTTATTCCAGAAATTTATAAGAAAGTACGTAACAATAATTTAATTCATGCCAAAGTAAATTTTATATCAGAATAATTACGCTAGCTATAATAGAAAATAAAAATAGAATTAAAATTTATACGAAATTAAATAAATAAGGATTATAATTAGAAAAGGTTAAAAAGAATAATTTTTGAAAAGGAGAAAATGGTTTTTCTCGTTACAAAAAATATTTAAACAAAAAGACCAAATAAAAGACTGGATTTTAAGTCTTTGGTCTATATACAATTACTAAAAAAATCTCAGAAAATAACTACTAATTAGAATTTTTACCAAAAATCAAACTTTATTTACTTTTCTATATTTCCTTATTCGAATTAATAGCAAATATAATTAAGGTATATACGGCATAAGACGATATGGAGGTAAAAAACGAACAAACTTACGAAGGAGAAAAAATTTTCGACATACGAAAACAAAACGGACTTACCTAGTACCTGATCAAATGAAAAAAATATCCGAACTCCGAAAAAACCTGGGAATTTGCCAAAAACCTTATTGGTACTTAACGTTTATTAAAGAATTTTTACCAGCAACGACGGAATTACCCAAAATAATAATATCCTAATTTATAAGATTTAAAGAAGAAAATTCTTAGTCTATCGCATTCCAATTAATAACGTCCACCTTTTTTAAGGCCTAAATTTCGGTTACAGATTTTGATTCCAATTGTATAAGATCGTCGGAATCGTCCAAAGATTAAAGAGCGCAATTAACAAATTTCGCATTTTAGGATTAATAATATTAGCGTTAACAACGTATAAAAGAAAAATGCGCAAAAGCTTCGGATAAAGATTTCTCGGCGGCCAGCTTCTTTTCTTTTAATTTTTTCGACTTTGTAATATAACGGTTAATTATAGAAACAGAAACTTCTGTCCCGTTATACGAACGACCTTTGCGAATACATTCTTTTTAACGAAAAACCCCGTTTATTATTTGGTAATTAAACTGCCGGGCAAAACCGAAAAAAAATAAGGTATTGCGTCGAAATTTTCAAGTTTAATTAAATTAACCAGGGTAAGTCGCTATTCGGATTTACGGGAACGACGTTTGGCGACACCGGAAAACATATTAAACAAATACAAAAAACTTACCAAATAAAAAGAAAATCTTAAGGGCAAAATTTGTGAAAGGAGAAGATTGTGTTATAACCCAACGAGTTACGGTCTCCAGAAACAGTCTGCCATAACCCAACCACCGGTGCGCGGTAAGGCAGGTCACGTGATAAATCACCAACTCACTGGTAGTAAGCCAATGAGCCGGATCACCAACTCACTGGTAGTAAGCCAATGAGCCGGATCACCAACTCACTGGTAGTAAGCCAGTAAATGGAAATAAGATCTATATATACGTTTATTAATTCCATAGTTTAGATAGCTTTAGCTTGCAATATAATAATTCGTTACCTAAGGCACCCTTGGTATTACGAGACGTGACACGATTACTGTATCTATTGCTCAGGTTCCCACAATACTCCTGCCAACATAAACCCGTACGACTAAGGTTTAATAGTTGGTTAAACCGCCTAGCCGTCACAAATATCGATCTTTTATTTAAAATAAGTTCCATTAATATTCAGTATATGTTGAAAATATTTTTAAAGAAATATATGCCATTTATTCGGTATTCATATCTTTATAACATGGTAAAAAAAAATAAGAAGATTTCGTAAATCGATCGACGAGTACCAAAATTTTATCCTAATGTATTTTTATAATTAAAGTTTTAATATAAAAAGCTTAATAATAAAGTCGAATATAACTAAATATTATGATTGTTTTACGATTGGTAATAGCTATAACTTTCCGTATGGCTTATATCGTTAAGCCTTGGCTTTAGCCCAAATATCGCATTATCGTATAATTTTCTATACCGTTAATTTTATTTTAAAAAAGGAATATATGTATTAAAACCGTTCTAAGGTTTTATAGATCCCTGGATATCCGTATAACTGGTATTCGTATATTTTTCGTATTAAATCTTTTTAGTATTTTTTTAGAACTTATATTCTATCTGTTTTTTAGTTTTTTGGAAAACCGTCGTTATATTGCTAGACCTTCTGAGATATATCAAAACGTACTGCTAGAATTATTGCAATTTGTCGTAGGCGTAAATATCCTATTATAATAGCATCGAAAATTGTATGGCTAACTTTAACCAATTTCTCCTCGAAATCTGGCTACCTGCTTAGGGCATCTGCTTTGCCGTTCTCTATGTTCTTTTTATAAATAATAACGAAATCGAAGGTCGCCAATTCTTCCGCGTAACGAAATTGTCGTCCGGTAAATTTCTTAATCGTAATAAATCTGATAAAAATTTGATAATCCGTATAAATCTTAACCTGGTATAAATTTCCCTTTAAGAAATACCTAAATTTTGGAAATGCCATAATAATGGCCATAAATTCCTTATTTAAAATGCCGTAATTAAATGCGGCTCCTTTTAACATACACGAAAAGAATATAATAAGGTATAATTTGCCTAAATTATTTAGTTATCCGATTATTATATTTAACGCATAATCCAAAATATCGCTTTTTAATTTAACGTAACGGTTTAAATTATATATAATTAATATTAATTCGTTCATAATCGTATTTTTAATATTATAAAATACCTTTTCAATTTCGGATATCCATTTAATTTTTTTTCCTTTATAAGGTTCGTTAAGGGTTTAATTATTCTGCTAAAATTTCGAATAGACCTTTTGTAATAATTAGTAAATCTAAAAAATACCTATATTTCTTTTACCGGCATTAACGCTTGTTATTTGATAAGTATAGAGATTTTCTTAAAGTATATCTTATTATATTTTAAAATTATAATATATTCCACATATTTTATTTTCTGTTTATAAAACTAATTCTTTTCTGCATTAACAAATAACTATGTATTTTATTAAGCTCAAAAAACTAAATAAACGTATCTTACACATACTTTTTCTGTTTTTAAGAAAATAATAATGTTATCGAAATAACAAATAACAAAAATATCAAAATATTTTCGTAATATACAATTTATTATTCGTTAAAAGATTATTAGTACGTTTATAAGTCCTATTAGTACAACTAAACACTCAAATAATTTGTATTTCGTTTTATAAGTTATTTTTTATTCGTATTTCTTTAAATTGTAATAAAATTATATTCATTTTTAAGATCGAATGCAATAAATTCTTTGGCTCCGTAAAATGTGTCTTTTTATTTCCGTAATCAAAGGTAATAATATTTGATTTTTCATAATTATATTATTTAAATATTGATAATTAATCATAAATCGTAATTTTTCATTTAGTTTTGATACAAAGAATATAAGGAATTATATTAGGAATTTGAAAAGTTAAATGTATTTGTTTTATAACCGATTTTCTTGGTATTTTGTGAGAATACGAAATTCGTTTTCGTTAAGATTATAAATGGAGTAAAACTTCGTGAAGGATCTTTTTTTACAATTATTTTATAATCTTATTTGTTATATTCTGGTAATTTCGTATCGAATTCCTTCCTAAAAAGCTATTTATATTTATAATATTATGGTAACATATTGGTTAGATTTCTTAACTGTTTAGGTTATTATCTTCAATCGTTATTTAGTTATTTTCATTTTGCTTTAATGTTAATAACGATACGTCGTATTTTTTCTAATATTCGTTCTTTTTTTTATATTTTGTCCCTTTAGGCAATAAGGTTTTTATCGTGTTCTTATCCGTGTATTCGTTGCCATTTTCTATTAAATATTAAGAGCTTAATTTCTTTTTTTTATCCGTAATTAAGGTATAAGGTAAATTTTACCTAGCTAGTGCCGCCATTAAGTAAAATTCCATACTGGCGTATTTAGAGTAATCTTAAGATTATATCGTAATTTTCAAATAAACGATATCGAAATTAATTATTTTATATCGTTCTTAAATAAAAATCTTAACATAACTAAATTTCCCGTATAATATTCCAGTTATTATAAATAAATTCTTAACTTTCTGCATTTATCATTATATAAAGTTTTAACTTATATCTCCATAGTAATTTAAACTTATTAACTATATTTGATTCAATATTATTCCCGCCTATACCTCCGTAATTTACTATTACAGTATATCAATACGTTCCGATTCGTATATCCAAAGTAATAAGATTATTAACGGCTTTTATCGTCGCGTTTAAAACCTTTTATAGGAATTTCTTTTGATATTTCTGGGTCTTATTATCTTGCAGCCTTTTAATAAATAGCCTTTTTCTTTTAAATTTTATCTAAATTTGTCAAATTTTATTTATATTTTTGTATTTAACGCGTTAAGCTGCTATCTTTATCGTTATTACCGGCGTAATATATTTTCCAATTATATTAATTATTTTTTGTTTTGTTGTAATTTTTTTAATTAAATAAATTATTTTTTTTCTATTTGCGTTTACATCTTATTATGCGTTAATTTGATTATCGTTCTAAAGGTTTCCTGTAAACTAACGTATTTGTTTTTTTAATAATCTTTTTTTATAAGGGTTTATAATAAATACTGACTTAAAATGAAAATCTGTAATAACCTTTTAATAATATTTTTTTAGTATATTTTAGATTAACTTTTTTTTCGTTTAGTAATTATATCACTAATAATAATAAAAGGGGTTTTCTTATAGGCATTATTTTCCTTTAGGCCAAATTTTTATTTCGGCCAGTTACTAAATACCTCTTAAGGTTATAAATCGAAACTATCGATACTATTATTTATTATTTTTGTTATCTCCGGTTCAATTTTGAAAATCGAATCCCTTATAATATATATAAGTAAATCGTCCGTAAATATGTTATTTCCATTTTTCGTAACGAGAATATTCTCGTTATCTACAATATATAACATGCATTTTACCGTATCGATTAAGGGTTCCGGGATAAATTTCTTCTATTTAAATCTAATATTTGCGTAATTATCCTTATAATGCTTTTTGTTATATTTGTAATACTTATTAAATCAGCCTTTTGGCTTTTCGCATTCTTTATTAGATTTTTTGTTATTAAGGATTTGGTAAATGAATAAACCGAATTATGTTAATAAATTTGTTTCCGTTTTTCTGGTTTTTTCTGGATTATTCTTCAAATACTGATTTCCAATTATCTTAACGGAGTTTCTTAGATGCTTTATACTATGTTATCTTATGTCCTATCTTGTTGCAATTATAACATTTAATCTGGCTTTAGTTTCTCCTCTAAATAATTCCTAATTCTATAGGTTCTCGATTTATGCTGTAAAAAGTATTACTACATTAAAAAATATCAATATTAATTGTATATCGGGCTTTATTATTATTCTTTCATTTGGTACCTTTCATACACTATATATATTATTAATCGTTAATTGTAACTACCATAATAATATAATCCGACAAATAATTAGGCCGATTAAACTTAAAAATTGTTTTTATATTTTTTAGGCCGTCGACAAACTTAAATATTAATATTTTTTATTCTTAATTTAATTTAACGACTAATAAAAGTAGGGTACTGCCGTACTTAAATATTACTTTGTTTATCTTAATTATTAAATTTGCATTTCGGTTTTTATTTTTTCGTTTATTATATCGAAAACTTTCGTTAATATTTATTCGAATTATTCCTAATTATTATAAATTCGCATTATTTTTGGGTTTTGTTTTTTGATTAATAAAATAACGTACTTTTTTGTAACGAGCTTAAATTAAATAATCGTATTTCCGGTAAATCATTTAATTACAAATTTAATTTATATAATAAACGCGACAAATCGAATAGAAACATTACTCGAAATATGTTTGGTGTTAAATTAATTATAATTATAATATGGTGGAGGTTTCGTCAAAAATTTCTAGCGTGAATGATTTAAGGACATTTTTTAATTCTATGGTGGAATTTAGTTAAATAATCTAGCTTATTCGAAAAAAACCTTTTAATTTCGGAAACCCTTTTTTTAAAATTTTTTATACATGGCTTAAAAAACGTTATAAAATTATTATTATCTATTTTAAGTTAGAAAATACGTTTGTTTATAGTATTTAAATATCGAAAACTGTCTTTATGAAAAAAACGAAACTTTTCTTTTCGGATTTTATTCCAGTATCCGGGTAATCAGGAACCTGGTAAATAGGTTATTCGGACTGTTTGCTAATAGATATAACGTCGGCGATATTATTTAAAGTTTAACCTTATTATTAAATAAAAATTTATAACGTATAACGGCTAAAAAGTTTAATTAATTATTAAACATTATATATACGGGTTTATATTAATAAAGACATCGTAGAAATATAAATAATAAATATTATAATTATATTACGTTTCGTAATAATAAAAATATCTTAAATAACCATATCATATTATAAATTAAAATTATTAAAATTATAAAAATAATGAACATATATATTTTGATCTGGTTTACTAGCTTACTACCAATGAGGTAACGATCAGACTTACTGGCTTTTTACCAGTAAGTTGGTAATCCGGCTCACTGGCTTACCACCAGTAAATTGGTGATCCATTACGTAACTATTACAGGAACCAGGGTTCCTGCTTCCAAGAAACCTACCTTTAAGGCCTAGCGCGGACCTGTCACGGCTAAACTCCGGACAGGAAAACTTAGTTTGTTCCGTGATCTAAGTAATCTAAGTAATTTAACCAGATTACATAAATTATATAGATCCACGATACACTTATTTTGGGAGTTAGGATATATAATAAATCGGTTTTTCATATAAATAGCACTTACTTAGTTTCGTTTTTTAACTATTAATCTAAGTTTTTAATCTAAAGGTAACCGCATTATTCTTTGATTAAGGGAAAAGTCTTTAAATCTTTTTAACGAACAGACCACTGAATTATTTCTCGCCTTATTGTTACCTGCAAATCAAGACCCCATTTCGGATACTGCTCATACCTCCAGGTGGATGTATAACAGGTTCGTTACAGTAACCTGCCCTACCGCGCATTTGTGGTTGGGTTCTAAGAGACCGTTTCTGGAGACCGTGGCTTGCTAAATCATGACACTTATTAATACGTAACACGATTTTCTTTATCCAAAAATCTCACTTTTACAATTTTTTCGTAATTCCTTCGCGTTTTCAATTTAATCCGGTCATATTTCTAAACGTTGTTTTTCCAAAATCAAATAACGTAATGATTTAATTAATTAAAATACAAGGTTTTAAAATTATGTTTTATTTTTGTTTTTTTTCTTAAAGACTTCATTTATTGAACAATAAAAAAAGGTTTTGCTTATAAGGAATATATATATTGCGGCCGAATATATAATAGAACAAGCGTTTTTATTTTTATAATTAACCATGATATCACAGAAATTCGTTGTTTAAAAAAGGTTAGCTATCGAAAAAAAGATTATTTAACATTTTTATGCTGTTTTTCCTTATTGATTATTAACAGCAATATTACTAAATTTAAAATATTAAATTTATTCATGACGCCTCTTAATTTTTAAGCTAATGCGATAATTTTAAATCTTTAGAAAATAAAGTGGTAATAGAAATATACCCTTTTAAATATATAAACGCTATTAATTAAAGCTTTATCGATCCGCGAATATCGCTTTTACGAAGTATTAATTACAAGGCAATTTTAGATTGTGTTATTATTGGTAAAAGTTTCGTATTAAACGTTAGCTATTTTATAGAATTTTTAGTTAGCTTTCAAGAATTTTCAGAATTTGCGTAGTTTTTTCACTTAATTAAGTATTAAGTAAATTTATCTTCTTTTTGTATATCAAGTATATTTTCTATTTCGTATATAATTCCGTTTCCTATTTTTGTACAATTTTATTGCGTATAAACCTTAATTAACGCAGTTATTAATTTCAGTAAAAAATGTAGAAATATGTGTTAATTTTACCTTTTAATGAAGGTTCAAATTTATAATTATTTTCCGAATTTTTGTTAGCGATTTTATATGACCTAATATATTTTAAACTAACCTTTTTACCATGTTTTATCTATTTAAATAATTTTCATAGCGAAGTGAACTTTTTTTCTTTTTAAAAAAGTTAATATCTTTTTACTTTGTTCATCTTATAATACTGGCCTAATTGATTAAGTATAAAGATTAATTTTAGCTTTGGTTTTTTAATGGAATTACTTAAGTTATTTTAATGTAAATATTATTTCAATATTAAAAGGTTTATTGAAAGACTTTTTGTAATCATCAAATATAAAATTAGAATTTATATTTATTAAAATTATATAAATACCTTCATTATAATCTATATTATAAGTCAATAAAGTAATGAATGATATTTACCCTAATTATTTATTCATAATTAATGTAATATTTTACACACGTTTTTAATACTAAATTTAATTATTTCGTTTATTAATCTTTTTAACGGTTAAATACTATAAATAAGTCATATTTTAAACCGATTTATAATATAAACCTTTCGTAAAACTGTAAAATAAACGTAATATATTTATTGAAAATGGTTTCTTATACTAATTTATATATATTAAACATAGTTTTTAAAGAATTATTATATTTATTTTATATGAGTAATTCTCTAATACGGTAAAGACTGAAAGGAACTTGTAAACCGATTAATAGTAACAAGAATGTTTTTATAATATAATTTTGCCATTACATTTTTAAATTGAGGAAACTTAATAAAAGATATTTATATAAATTAAATTGTATATATTTTTTAAAATTAATAATAATTATAACATGTCGTAAATATTATCTTGCTATACTTTAGCCTTATTATAAAAACTACATTATGGTCGGAGTTTTTAAATTATTATATTTATATTTTTTAAAAAAAATAAACAAGTTGAAACTGTTGTAAAATCTGATAAATCTTTCGATATATATAAAATTAATATTTCTTTAAAAAGAATATATAACATATTTATTTTTTTAATTTCTTTACTAATTTTGTTAAAAATATATTTTAAAGTGTGGCTTATATTTTTAGAATTTGGCGGAAATATAAATATTTTTCTACAACAATATCAAATACTTTATAATTTACTTTAATTAATATTTTTCGAAATTTGGTCGGTTATATGTAATATGCGTTTTAATGTTTTTAAATCTTCTTGTTAAATATTAACAAAATCAACACTTATTATTTTTTTACGTATCGTAATTATCGTTTTATAATTTCTTTAGTCGTAATTTAAAATGTAAAATTTTAATAATCTATATAAACTTTAAGTTAATGAAAGTTGCTTTTAAAAAAACAATTAAACCATTGAAAAACCATAATAATAACCATAAATCTTGTATTTTAAAAAACCCAAATAAATTGAATCCTATAATTTTTTACCGAATTATATAATAAAATATAGTTTCATTTAATTATTTTGTTATTTAAGTACCGTGCTTAACGCGTAATTCGAAATATCGGTTTGTACTTTAACGAAACGCACTAAATCGTATATAATACATATTAATTTGTTAATAATTATATTTTATTTCGTAAAACGTTGTTTAATTATAAAATTAATTAAAAGTATAATAATATTGCTTGGAATTTAAATAAACTCTCTAAAATAATTAATAAATTCTAAAAACAGGCTTTTTTCAATTATAATTAGTATTTATTATTTTATAATTACGTGTTATGACTAGACCATAGCATTACGCCACCCGAGCAAAACATCGGTGGAATGATCGCAATTGTAGCAATTATTCTAGTACCTACAGCTGTATATATACTAGATCTCTTACGGTAGACGAACCGTAATAATGCGACGACTTTTTTAAAGTTTATTTTAAAATATGGCGAGATAATAATATATGTTAAATATTTCCTTGTTTTCTTATTGAAATAATCTTTTTGTTATTAATTAAGAATTTAAGATGTTGTGAAACTGAAAAAGAGTTATTAACGTGTTTTATATATATTATTTCCGCATTTCAATAAATAAAAACATTATCGTAATACAGATATTATTATCCATTACAAAGCTATTATTACATTCGTAAAACTTATGATGGTAATTAAATATTTAAATAATTCGTATTTTCTTTAACGTTATGTTTTATTTATATTTTCTTCATTTTAATAAATTCTTACCTTTTTTTAAACTTAAATATTATAAGTTATTTAGTTTTATAAAATCTGGTTTTTATTTTAACAATCAAAATTAACAGTATTTAATTTTTAATTATAAAACTATTTAATTTCGAATAATCTATTTTAAACCGTATTTTTCTATTCTTTTAAAATTCAAAAATATAATATACTTTGTATCTAATTTCGAAAGTTGAATTTACCTTTTTTTATAAACAATATTTTAAATACTTGATAGAAATACGTAATATATTTTCGGTAAAATTGTAAATAAGGTAAAACCTTCTAAATACGCTTTCTTAAAAACTCTTTTACATTTGTTTATTTTATTTTAGAAATTTCATAGTAATCTTTCTTAGAAAAAATACTTTATATTTCTAATATTACAGTAATATATTAATTAAAACTTCTACCCTAAAAGGTTTCTATTTGAAATTATTATTTAATAATTGAATTTAACTTTAAATACAATAAAGATTTATCGTATTTTTTAAATTCGTATTATTTTTATAGTTTATATCTTTAGATATGAAAGTATCCGCCGTATCTTTATGGTTATATTTATCGTTATTTTCGATCGAATATTAAAATCCGAAATTTCTTTCTAATTTGTTAATGCAATATAAAACGAATTTTATTTAGCTAACTTCTTCGTTAATCAAAATTCTATACTGCTATAGTTATAATAATCCTAAAATCATATCGTCATTTCTAAATAAAACGATATCGAAATTAATTATTTAATATCGTCTTTAAATAACCATTTCGAAATCATTAATTTTGCATTAAGCTTTTCCGTTATTATAAGTAAAATTTTAACTCCGATATTTCTAATAACATAAAAGTTTAACTTATATTTCTACATTCATTTAAATTTATTAATAATATTCTATAAAACATACTTTCCGCTTAAAATTTCGTAATTTGCTATTGTAATATACTAATACGTTCTTTTTCGTATATCTAAAGTATTGAAATTATTAACGATATTTATCATTATATTAAAAGTCAATTTTCAAAATACTTTCTAAATCTTTTAAATTTTAGTATTTTATAACATTTTTATATATAACCTTTTTTAATTTCTTTGCCAATTTGTTAAACGATATTTATATTTTTTTTTGTATAATACGTTAAATTATTATATTTATCGTTTTTGTCTTCATACTTAGTTGTCGGAATATATTAATTACTTCAGGTTTTATTATAGCTATTTATGTTATGAAGTACATTACGTGTTTTAAATATTATACGACAATTTATTAGGTTCTTTATAATTCGTTATTCTTTGAAAACACTTCTAGGTAAATTATTGAATCTTTTTTTAACGCTTTTTCTTTTAAGATTTATAATAAATACTAATTGAAAGTAAAATTCTGTAATAATCTTTTAATAATATTTTTCTTTTATATGGTAGATCAATTTTGTTATAACTTAATAATTATATTAGTTATTAAAATAAACAAGGTTTTGTTATAGGTATTACGTTTTTAGCCAACTTTGTAAACTTGTTTTTTATTAATATCGTCTTATAGAGTAATAATTGGAATATATCAATATTATTGTTTATTTATCTTATTTTCTTTTGTCCAATAACGAAAATAAAATTCGTTTATATATATATACGTAAAATACGTTAATAAACAAATATTTTCTATATTTTATATATTAAATACCTTTCTTGCCCATAATATACGATATATATTTTATCTTATTCACTAAAATTTCAGATAAAGCTTTTTATTTGTTGTTAATATTTCTTCAATTATTTTTTAAGGCGTATCGCAATTTTTCTAACGGCCTTTAGGCTAATTTCTTAACCTTTCGTATTTTGCGACGAATATCTTATCATAATGGTCTTTCTTAGTGTCAAGCTCGAATTATATTAGCTCTTTACTTTTATTTATCAAATAAATTACTTCTTAGGCTAATTAATCGTCCTTTGAAAACGTGGGTCTAATTATTTTATTATTACACCTTTTTGCAGATACTTTAATAATATCCTATTTTGCTATAATTATACTATTTAACTTGACTTTTAATTTTATATTAAACAGTTTCGAGTTCTATAAATAGTAACATAATACTGTAACAAATAAAATTCGTAATTTATTTTATATACTCTAATTCGACTGAATATAATCAAATCGTATGATATATTGCCTATGTCGTTCTTATTATTTTTTAAAAGTATTAATTTTTAATTTAATATTTTTTTCGATATACTTACTTAAAGTAATTCGTTTTTTAATGCAAATAATTTAACTCTTTGCATTTTGTTTTACTTTCTTATAAAAATATCGATAAAGATATTAATTTCGTTATTTTCTTATCCGGCCTTCTTTGCTCAATATTTAACCGTAATTATATACTTAGAAACTAACTTCTTTTGTCATAATTAAAGAATTTGTTATACTGTAAACAGTTTTTTGCTTAGGTTACCGAAATTAATGCCTTATTTGTTTTTAAAATTGGTATATAAAAACAAGCCTTGTTAATAAATCTTTCTTTATCTAATTTTCTTTTTTCCAAGTAATTCTTTATAACAGCTTCGAATTGATCGGCCGTATTTTTTATTAAGCATACTTTTACGGCCAAACCCTTAGTTCGTTAAAAGAAAAGAAATCGAATATAAACGCCTACTTCAGTAAAGAAAATTCGGAAAGTGCTTTTTTCGTTATAAGGCTCCGGCTTTTGAAATTTTATCTTAAAGAAAGAAGGTCTGCATAAATGAAATAACTTTAATTTACTTAATAAGTTATTACACTTTTGTCTCGAATTTTCGAATCCCGGCTTAAAGTTGCTAAATAAGACTTCTCTAAATATTAGTTCATATGTTAATAGTTTAAACAATTTTTTAAATTTAACGGTATTATTAAATAAAGGTTTATAACATATAACGGTTAAAAGTTTAACTAATTATTAAGTTTAAGGTATAAAAATTTATATTAATGAGAATATCGCAAAACTTTAAATAATAAATATGATAATTGGGTGCGTTTTAAAATATTAAAAGTATTTTGGATAAAGAAATTATATTACAAATTAATAATATTTACATTATTACAATATAAATATATATATTTTAATTAGGCTTATTAATTTACTGTTAATAAGTTTGTAATCCGACTTATTAGCTTACTATTAGTAAGTTGGTGATTCGTTACGTAAAATAACCTTCTTGTTTTTCTAGGCCGTTCTCATTACGACTTACCTCAGCTAGCTTAGTCCTCTGCTGGCTCGTTTTTATATTTGATGTTGTTTTATATATTATGTCAAAATATTAAAATTAATTAATTAAATAACGTATCTCCGGAACGGGCTAAAAACGCCTAAATTAAAATTACGTCGAACAATTTTTATTTAATATTTCTATTAATACAATACTTAATATCTTGTATTTACATAGTTAATATAAACTATATAATTTCATAATTTTACATATATATTAAATACAAGTTAATATTCACATAAGAACTTTTTCAAATTTTTTAAGTAATAATTAAAGATAATATAATTACGCTCAATTTGGGGAAATTATTAACGGCAACGCTTTTATGATTGCTATAATGCAAATATTATATATATAATTTTATTATTAGCCATTTAAGTATAAATTCATGTGTAAAAACTTCTTTAATTATATTTTTACTAGTACAGATGTGTATTAATATATTATCACTATACAAGATAAAAATAATGGAATCCGGAATATTATTATTATTATAACGAATTTTACTTGAAATCCAATAGATGTAACATTTTATAAACGTAGTAAATATAAATTAACATATATATAAAACTTCTTTCGAAATTTGTTAACAAAAATTAAAATTAATACGATTAAATTAAGGTTTAAAAAAAGGCGATCGTAATACTCTTATAACTGCGACTGCATAATTTCCGATCGCATTATCTTATATTGGACTTCCTTAATATATTTTAGATCTAAAATTCCATTTCACAATTTCTTTAGGCATACAAGTTATTATTCTCATATGACGGCTATAAAAAGGTTAAAATTAATTAAGTTCGGAACGTCTTTATAATTATAACATATTAACCATAATCCGTATAAGTAAAAATATTGCTGGACGAATTTTTTATACATAATTATCGTTACAAAACCTATAGTTAAATATTATATATAATATTTACGTCACCGCAGCTACAAAGGTAATTCGGATTAAAAAGAAAATTAATTAAAAATGTTTGCCTTTTTTTTAATATCTTATTGAAATTAACCACAATTTAACAATTTTATACATCGTTAGAAAGTTCCTTATAGAGTCTATAGAAATATAAATTTGTCTATTTTTTTAAAAAATCGTTTTTGTTATTATTTTATTTGTAATTTTCCAAAAAAATGGCAAAATTGTATATAAAAAATATTAATTAAGGCCAAAGTATTACGACTTATTATTACGCTATATGCTAGAGGTTTTATTATTTTTATGCGTTTTTTACAAGTTACGTTAGCGTAATACTAAAAGTTATATAACTACAGCTGCGCTGCAGGCGCAGCTACAACGGCTAAAATAAGACCTGATTCTAGTGGGACAAATTACGACCGTTTCTAGAGGCCGTAGCTTGTTCGAACGTGATACATAGGGCCAAAAAGCCTTAACTTTATGAAAAGCAAAAAAGCGTTTAGAATTTCCTAAATTAAATACAAGCATATTTCCGTTTATAAATTTTAATTAAGCTTATAAATAATATTTTTGCAATAACGATATTTTTTATAAAAAAGGCTTCCAATATATTTTAAGCCAGTATTAAAGATATATTTGAAAATTCTTAAAGTCAATTAAAAAAAGCTGATATGGTTGTCTTTTCGATCATATAAAGTTTAAAAAAAAGTTAAAAGGCAATTTTAAGAACTCGGATAAAAAGCAAATGGCGGTATAATAATTTTCGAAATTATTAAAAAAAAACTTGTTTCGAAATACGTTATTATTTTTCAAAACCGTAGAGCGATAACAAATAAACCGAGGAGGAAGAGGATAATTTAATGGATATATTTTAAAATTGTTTAAAAAACAATGTGGAAATAAAATTATAAAATTTTAAAACCTTGAAACTTAAATAGGTATATTTTTAAAATTCAGAGAATTAATAGCAAGTTCTATGGCTAATATAGCATAAAAAATTTAATATATTTTAAAATTTAAAGAATAAGTAATTAACTAAAGGAAAAAAGGCGATATATTATTTACATTGTATAATATATTGCCAGAATCTATAAAACCTAAAATAGATTGGTATAAAATTAACAATTAAATCAAATATTATAATTATAACAAATTAAGATATTAAAAAAATAAATATAAACATCTCGATAATAAGAAAATTGGACACCCGTTCTTAGAAAATAACCAATTTATCTAAATAGAAAGCTGTTTAATTAAAATGAGCTAATTATTAACATAAGTGAAACCTAGTACGAATAAAGGCTATTATTATAAAAGATCCAACGCAAAATGGGAAACACTAAAAAGCTAACCTAAAAGACATTAAGAAAACAATAATATGTTTTAAATACAGTTTGAAAATATTAGAAGTAGATAGAAAAGTTTGCCATGAAATTTTAAATCGATACTGTAAAATATACGTTATATATTATAGATAACGAAAATATCCATGATTTAACAATTAAAGGAAATTCATTTATGAACGCATTATATATATAAATAAAGATATTGAACTTTTTTAATTTGAGCACAAAAAGTAAAGTAAATAAATAATAATATCAGTATTTTCGAATTATTGCTTTATAAAACAATATTAATCAAAAAACTTTATAAAATTAACCAAAAAGTATAATAGCTATAAAAAGATTTTTTTTGGCTTTTATAATGAATATAATAATTAGTTTAGTGAATGTTAAATTTAGTATAGTGTTGAAAACATTAATAAAAACTTTTACGGATTTTTTGTTTTAATTAAAATTGATTATAAACTTTAGACAATAAGTTTTTAACAAATTTAGATAACTTATTAGGGCATTGGATTAAAAACTTGACGAGTTAAAGAAATCTTGATAATATATTATATACCGCATAGAACAAGGAATTATTTAATAAGATCAAAAATTATAAGCTAATACAAAACAAATAATAACTTAAAAATAAATATGCCGACAAAAACAATAAATCTCAAAACTTAACACGTTATATAAAAAGGTATAAATTAAGTTTAATTAATTTAATAACGAAATAAATAAAAGGAGTTACTCATAAAAACAGCCGAATAATAAAAACTAAAAAACTTAAAGAAGTTTTCGAAAAGGGTTCTAAACACGACGATAAAAACCATTAGTAACCTTATTATTTAAATTATATAAATTAAAATATATTGATATATCGTATTCGTGAATTATATATCTCTATGCAGAAAAATACAATGCTGGATATTATTAACAAATTTAAATTGTTATACAAATATAAGTTAAAACTTTACACAATTACGAATATTAAAATTTAATGTTTTGTATACAATGAGAAAAGACTTAATGCAAAACTAATTACTTTAACGTTTTTGTTTAAGAATAATACTAAATGATAAAGTTGAATATCATTTTATATAAATATTGTAATATAATCTTAAAGTTGTTATAAATATACAAATACAGAATTTTAATTAACGAAAGAATTAATTAGATAAAGTTTATTTCGCATATCGTCAACAGATAGAAAAAGAAATGAAAATTTTAATATTCGATCGAAAATGACAACGAATAGAGGTATAGAAGTATAACAAATATTTTATTATTTAAAGAGATAAAATATAAAAGAGAAATATTAAAAAAACACATTGCATCATCATTATTAATAAAATAAAATTTAGTTAATTAAATCACGATTTACAATAATAACTATGAAAATTAAATATTTGACTATAATATAGTATTATAAATTTAAATAGGCTTTTAAAAGAAGATTGGGTGCGAAATTACTAGAATATAATAAATAGAATTATAAAATAATTTTGAAGAAAGATTTATCTATAAAGTTTTACCTGATTTCAAATTTTAACGAAAACGAATTATGTACGCCAAAAAGTTTTCCGTATTTTTCGTATTGATTAAAAAAGGTTAAATTATAACTTATAATTAATTACCACCAATAAAATAATGTTCTTATTAAAATACGACATTAATACCATAATTTATTGTTTTACACAACGAATATAGAAAGTTAAGAAATGTATAATAATTACTGAAAAAATATATAATCTTATTACGATTAAAGAAAAATACGAAGAAAAAAAATAATGTTTAAAAAAATACGAATTATTCAAGGACTTTATTACGTCAATAGAATTTACGAATGCGTTAATAGCTATTTAGCGAATAATAAATTATATATTACAAAAGTATGTTAATATTTTAGTTGTATATTATATGGCTAATAGTTTTATTTATTTAAAAATTAAAGAGTATAGATATAGTATGTTTACTAACTTCTTTAAACTCTATAAAACGTACCTTTATTAATTTAAATAAAAACAATTAGTTTTAAAAATAAACAACAGCTTAAACAATCTATATCATTATTCTAGAATATTTTAAAATAAAGTTTAAAAATGTCGTTTTAAGTTGACAGTAATAAATGCTAATTACGATTAAAAAGATATAAATATTCCTTAAATTTGTTACTTATTATACAAAGTTCATCCAATTTTTTAATAAATGTTATAAATAAAGAAAGAGTTTGAAAAAATGAAAAATATAATTATTAACAAATTAGTATTAATTATATATATTTTAATATGTCGCGTTAAATTAGAAACCTATATTTTGAATTTGATATTATATGCAATAATTAAATAATAAAATAATTAAAACAAATTACAGTCTATTACGTTGTTTTTAGCACAAATTAAAAAATGTCGACTTTAATTACGTCATTCTAAATAAGGAATTTATATTCATTATCATAATCTTTCCAGGATTTCAATATTGTTTTTAAGAACATAACATTTATTGAATTAAAATTTACACCGATGATTGAACTTTTAACCGTTTTATTACGGTCGATAGATTTACGAAAAGATAATTATAATATGTAACAAAATAATAAATTCTGATTTCGTTATTATTCATAGAAAGGGTTAAGAAACTACAACACAAGTATTTTAAATTCATTGTTAACTTTTAAAAATATTTACATCTCCGCTAATTTACAATACTACTAGATATACTACGAAATATATATTAAACAATCGAAATATATAATTGTAATATACTAAAAATACTACATAAATATCACACACATTATATAAAAATATGGGTATTATAAATATCTATAAATTCACAAAACCTTGAAATAATTTTAAGTTACTTATTATTTATTTAATATAAAAATAACAGTTTAAAAAGTACGACTATAATATATCATTGAAAATGAGGCTAATGTATAACTATATAAACCGTATTGAAAATTAAATAATTATAGTTTTTAGTATTATATAGTTTTTATTCGAGAACCCAGTACATAAATATATTACGATAGTAATTTCGACATTGCAGACCGATTTAAGAGAATTTCTTATTTTCCACTTTATTAAAAAATATTAATATCTAATAAATAGTATATATATTTTAAAAGATATTTTCAATACATAGTAATTTATATATAAACACTTTATCGGTAAAGATATTACATTTATTTTAAGTTTTTGACAAAATCTTATTAGATAAATTAATTTAAATTATTCATTATTTCATGAGCTTGAATTTCAAGGGGATAAATAAAGAGAATAATAAAAGAAAATATTAAAATAGTATTTATATTAAAGTAACATAAATAGTTGTATTACGAAATATACGCAAAATGAAATTGCGCATACTATTAAGCATATAAATATAAAGTTTAGAGCGATGTAACGACATTACCTTTTTAAAAAGGAAAAATAATTTACTTAGTTCTAAAAAGGATTTAACAGAAAAAACGCCGCAAAAGACTCGATTTAAAACTTATCGGTCTATATTAAATTATTAAAAGAATATCACAAAGAAATTACAAATTAAAACCTTTATCAGAAGTGATATTCAATTTAATTCTTTATATCTTTTCTATAAGTTAGGAATAAATACTATTAAAGCTTCCACGAAATAAACTAGTGTAAAAATAAAAACCAAATTATATACGAAATAAGAAAAATATTTAATATATAAAAAAAAGAATTTACTTAATGCTTAATTACATAGAAACGTTACCCAAAATTTCGACAATACAAGGAAACTCGTAAAAAGTCTTAGAAATATTTAATGTTTATTAAAAACCTTATTTTAATAGTAGCGGAAATATTGCAAATAATCATATCTTAATCAATAGGTTTTAAGATAACCGTAAGTAACCAATCAAATAAATCGTATATAATAATTAATATAACGATAAAAGCCTTAATAAAAGCCTGCTTTTGCATTTTTTATTTTTTTAACTTTTCTAGAAATTAGAATTTCAGTTGTATTATTTTAAAACTTTTACAACAAAAAAACGCTTTTAATCTACGAAAACAAATTAGACTTACCATACTTTTATTTATTTTTTGCTAGTAACCTTTTTAATTTTTAAGGAGATATTTTCTTATAAATATTTTGTTACGTTTAATCGTTAATTTTCGATATAGATGTTTTATAATTAAAATAATAGAATACTTATTCCATTATACGAGTAGCCGCGCTTTATACAAGCTTAGTAGTTCGAAATACCTGTTAGTATTTCGTATTTTTAAAATTTTTAAAAATATAAAACGTACTGCATAATTTCAAAATATTATTCCTTAAATATAAAAAGTAGGTTTTAATATTAAGCGGTAAAAAATATATTTTGACAACAAGTGTTAAAGATATAATTAAATATTTTAAAAGTGATAAAAGGCTAACCTAATAAGAGTATATATAAGGATAGACGTTTAGAAACAAAGAAAATTATGTTACGACTTTGTCGAATTCAAAACCGTAATACGATCTAGTTAAAATATGAAGGATTTAGTTATTAAAATTACGTAATACATACTTAATACAAAGCACTTAAATACGATTAAATAAATCCTGTAATTAAATATGATTAAAGAAATTAATTAACTAACTGTTATTAAACAGAAAAGTAATATAAGAAAAATAAATATATATAAAGAAATATTTCTACAGGTTAAGTAATATTAATATATAAGCATATATCGTTATTTAAAATACTTTTGGTATTATAAAACGTAAGTAGTTATTTTATTTATTATTTAAAATTCTACGATATTACTGCCAAGATAAACTCGTACGACTTAGATTTAATAATTGATTAAATCGATTAGCTGTTATTGATTTTAAAAGCGGTAATTTTTCAATCGTAATACGGCTTTTCTTTTTTAAAAGTTCATACTCAATATTTCTTTTTTAATAAAATCTTTTTTATTATATATAATTATATTTTCAAACATTATTTTCGTACTATAGCAAAAAGATATACTATAAGTAGCAGTATTAAAATCAAAGGTTTTAAAATCATATTATACTCTTTGTATTTTTGAAAAAAGGGTAGATATTAAATAATAAAAAGTGTTTTGTATAAGAAAGATTATATACGTTATAATAGATCTTATAATAAAATCGGCGTTCTTATTTTCATAATAAATTATTATAGTATTAAAGCACGATATATAAAGACATTAACCTTTTAAAAAAATCCTATGCAAATCGTATCCGATAATACTATATCCGGCGCAAAGGATAATAATATTAAATGTAAAATATTTAATTTACTAATTATATTTTTTTCATTTTTGCACGTTTTCTCAATGGTTAATCGTTATAAAACGAACACAGTAATATATATTTAAATTATTCCAAGTTCAAATATGAGGAATTAAAGTTTATACAGAATTTATTATATATTGACCTAGAAGTATAAGTTGCATATAAAATAAGATTATAATTGATATGTAATAATGGGACGAGGAATAATATATAAGTTTATTCATTAAAAGGATTTAGGGAGTTCTTCTGCAATTTAAAAACCATACTTTTTATTAAAAGCTCAAAGAAATAATTATTAAACGAAATTAAAAAATGATAATGTTTAAAGAAAATTAAATTTTTACGTATTTTACTCTTTTACTAAATATATTACACACCTATTAAATTCATAAAATCCGCTCCTAAATCACTTACATTAATTAAATAAAACAAATTACCTCGAAAACCAAATTCTTTTATTCGGCGTTTAGTCGTAACCGATTAGTAGTAAACCTTAAAAGTAAATTTCTTTAAATTATAAAACTTATTATTATAATATTATTTTCGTTTGTAAAAAATATTTTATTTGAAAATAAGAACGCTAAATAACTATTTTACTTATTGTAAATGGGTTTAAAATATATTCAGCTAATCTTATTATAATAAGCCGTATTCTTAAAAAGAAAGAAAACCCCGTTTAAACTTACACAATTTTCGCGACGTTCGTGTTAAATCGATTGTAAAATTTAGCGTGAAAAGCTTTTTTTGCTCTAATTACGTTTGTTTAAATAACTTCAATGATTTTTCTATTTACAATATTTCAAATTATAATCATTACACTAATTGTTTACGTTTTACTTAAAACATTTCAACAATAAATTGACTTTTAATAGTAAATAAAAAAACATCATGTGTAAAAAACAATATAAAATTAAAGATAATTTTTTTACCCTATTAAAAATATTAAGAAATTAAACGACATGCGCCAGTGCTAGACAAAGCCGTCTTGTCAAAAAAAAGAGTTCTAGAAATTTATTAATTAACTAAAGCGCTTATATTTTTAATAACAAGGTTTTGAAAAAAAACTATAGCTATTCCCAATTTTAAAAAAGTATAAACTAGATTAATTAAAAGAAAGACAAAAAAACCGCGTCGAATAAAAACCGAATAAATAGAATCTTCTTCAAAAATAAGTACCAGAGTAAAAGCCTTTATTTTCTTCGATTAAAATGCCATTAAATTTAATTTAAAAGCGGGGCTATTATCGCTTACGACCTTAGTTGCATTAAAAGTAATCGATGAAATTTCGCGGTAAAACGTGTTAATTAAGTTTTTTGCATTCGTTAAATCCTTAAAATATTTTTAAATTGTTTTTTTACATAAAGATCCTTTTTACTTAATCAGATGTTAAAATTTATCTTTAAATATTTTAGGTTTTAATATTCCTTTTCCTTGGTACTTTTAAATATCGTTTTAAATTTTTAAATTTATTTTCAAACAGACGCCTTTAAATACCAATTTAACTAAAAGGAAATTAAAATTAAACATATATTGTTATATTTTTATATAATAATAATTAGTAATTAATTTTGAAAATAACTTTATTAATGTGAAATAATTTTAATTGACTAAAATTCGGTCTATTATTCGACTGTTTGGTTTTAATTTATACAATATTAAACGTTGCGTTTTATGTTTAACGTCTTAGACAAATGTTATTTACCTTTAATTGGATTAATTGCTTAACTCTTTTAAATATAATACTACACTTCTTTGGCTAAAAAGTTGTACTTTAATTTAATAATAGATTGATATTGTATCCATTCTTGTCGTGCACGTTTTTAGTTTTAATACAGTAATAATATTATTAAAAACGTGTTGTCGGTTTTTCGGATTTCGTTCATATATCCTTATATATAAAGGTAAGCTTATACCTTTATTAAGTAATATATTATAAATTATTCACCTTAATATTAAAATTTACTTTTCATATTTTCCTAATAATTAATAAAGATTTTGAAATATTGCGTTGTTGTTTAGTTTAAATGCTTCGTTTATTCGATTATTTGAAGATATTATGTTGTTAAGAATTTAAACTTGGCGCCGATTTGTGCAAAAAAATTGGTCTTATATTTAGATGTAAAATATATATATCTAGTAAAAAGAATATTTTCTGACATTTTGTATTTACGCAGATAATCTTTAATCAAAATACAAATTAATTGCTTTGTCGTCGTTATTTTTTAAAAGTAATAAAAATACTTACATATTATCATATGCTCTCTTAATACCGAGACTGTTAATAAAATCAGTTGTTATTAAAGCAATATCATATAATATTTTATATTTTGTGAAAATTATTCGTCAGGTATAATAATTTATACGGTTCAAATAAATGTATTGTATTTTATTATAGATGTTGTAACTCAAATTATATGTTTAATCTTTTCAAAAATTGAAAAAATATTTTTGTAAACCTTTAGTAACTTTAAAGAGTTTTTAAAAATTATATAAGAAGTTTTGATAGAGGTTTTAATAAACTGCTTTTATTAGTTTCGAAGGCTATATATTTTTATATAATACAGCAATTAATTTTCAACTTATTGTTTTATAAATTCACTTTTTTGCATTTTTAACGCAATTTCGCAATTATATTAAAGTGTGTATTGTTCGATTTTTTTCCCTATCTTGTATAATTATAAAGTCCTATTCTTATTACATTATAGTAGTTTCTATATTATTTAAAAACTTTAGAATTGAAATTCCCTTTATTATCAAAAAGAAACTCTTGACTAAATTTTCTCTTAATATAATATGTTTGAGAATTTAATCTTACCAGAAACATAATTTATATTTTATATTCATTAATTAAATTCAATATGTTTATCGCGCACTGATATTATATTTCCAATAAATATGAGAAAAATATATGTTTTATTAAAAAGACTTAACTGTTTCCACTATTAATAATTATCAATATTTCTTTGTTATAAATTGAATTTTTAAAAGCTTTCAAACATATTGTATATTTTCTGTTCTCATTGTTTTCAATAATATTATTAAAATATTTTTCAAACTTATACTTTATTTTCTATTGCAAATGTATTACAATATATATAAATTTTATTATTTTAAATTAAATATTTTAATAATTCGTCTTTCATTTTAATAGTTAATTTTTTTTAATGGTTAAAGTTCATAAAATTATATCTATTGTTGAAATTGAATAATATGAATTAGTAAATATTATAAACTCCTTTTTCTGACTTAATGACTAAAAATCATAATATTCGAATATCAACAAGGATCGATTATATATTGTAATAGTTTTATTTACTCTAAATAACAAAAATACAAACTATGTTATAAGTAATTTTAATATTAAATCTTTGTATACTTAATTACTTAAAACTTTTTAAAAACGCATAAGGTATTGTCGTTCCAATTTTGAATAAGGTAAAACTTTATAAATAAAAGTTTTTAAAATGAAATTTACAATTTTATTCGTTATATCTTAATAATTTGAGTTAACCGTTGAAAAAAGAGTATTAATAGTAATAATATTTTAATAATATATTAATTATACCCTTTAAATTTTCTACTTGGTATATGGAGGTCGTAATGTAATTGTTTAAATCTTACCTTAATAATAAAATACAATACAGTATTTCTTTTAAGATAAGATTTTCGAGATATATTACTACTTTCAATAATGAAATTTGTATTATAACTTTATCATTCTATTTGTTATTATTTTTCAGTAAATATTATCATTTCGTTTCTTTTAAAAACCTTTGTTATAAAGAAAGAATAAAACATCCCTTATTTAGTTAGTGTTTCTGTTGTTTAAAACTGTGACGAGCTAGAGGGTTTAACCAACTATTCAATCTTAGTTATACGAGTTTATATTAGCAGGAATATCGTGGGAATCTCAGCAATAAATATAGTAACGTATTACGTTTCGTAATATCAAACGTACTTTAAGTAACGATATTATATTGCAAGCTGGTATTATTTAAATTATAAAAATAATAAACGTATATATTTTTCTTTTATTAGCTGGATTATTACCAATAAGTTGGTAATTCGGCTTATTAGCTTATTATTAATAAGTTAATAATCCGGCTTACTGGCTTATTACCATTAAGTTGGTAATCTATGACGTAACCTACCTTATTACGTACTTATAATTGGGTTATGTCAGACCGTTTCTGGAAACCGTAACGCGTTAGGCCATAATACGATTTCCCTTTTTTACAAATTTTGCCTTGAAGATTTCTTTTTTTTTTTCGATAAGTATTTTATATTTCTTTAATATATTTTCCGGTATGTCCAAGCGTCGTTTTCGCAAATCCGAATAACGATTTGCCCTGGTTAATTTAATTGAACTTCGAGGTTTTAATGTGATGCCTTATTTTTTATGTTTTACCCGGCAGTTTAATTGCTAAATAATAAATAAGGGTTTTCGTTATAAGAAATATATTCGTCGGGATCGTTCGTATAACGAAATAAAAGTCCTTATTTTTATAATTAATCGTTTTATTGCGGAATTAAAAAAATTAAAAAAGAAAAAATTGACGGCCGAAAATTTTTTATTTGAAGTTTTTGTACATTTCTTTCGTATATATCGTTAGCGTTAACATTATTAGTTTTAAGGTGCAAAACTTATTAATTATGCCTTTTAATCTTTGGACGACTTTAACGATTTTGCGTAATTAAAATTAAAGTTTATAATCGAAATATAAGTCTTAAGTAAGATGGACGTTATTAATTAAAATGTAATAAATTAGGGGTTCCTTTTTTAGATTTTACGGACTGGAATACCATTATTTCGGGTAGTTTTATCGTTGCTGGTAAAAATTCGTTAATAGGCGCTAGGCGCCAATAAGGTTCTTAGCAAGTTCCTAGGTATTTTCGGAATTTGGATACTTTTTTCACTTAATTAGGTATTAAATAAATCCGTTTTTTTTGTATATCGAGGATTTTCTTTATCTTATATACTTATTCGTTTTTTATTTTTATATCGTTTTGCATCGTATATATTTTAATTATATTTATTATTAATTCAAATAAAAAATATAAAAAATTAAATAAAATTTAACTTTTAATAAACGTTTTAATTAATAATTGCTTTTTAAGATTTTCTTAATAAAGTTATATGGACCGATATATTTGAAATTGAATTCCTTATTAGGTTGTTTTATTTAAATGTTTTTTGTAATAAGGAAAATTATTTCCTTTTTTTCGAAAGTTAATATTTTAATTTCTTTTGTTATAATATATATTGATTTGATTTTGTATAAATTCAAGTTTTGTTTTTATTTTTTCGTGTAATTAATATAATTATTTTATTATAAAAATTGCTTTAATATTAATTGGACGCTTATTACAAAGTTTTTTATAAACCTTTGGAATAAACCAAAAATTTGCATTTATAAATATTCTCGTAATAATTTTATAATAATTAATATTATAAGCTCATTACATAATAAGTAATTTTTTAAATTAATCATTTTATTCGTAATTAGTATAATATCGTAAATAAATTTTTAAAGTTTATTTTATTTGTTCCCGTTTATTTATCCGTTCAAGTTTTAAATATATTAAATAATTTATAAAGTAAACCGATATACATTATATAGTTTCTCAAAACTTAGATGCAAATATGTATTTTTTATTTAAATTAATTTCTATAAGTAATCTATATATATTAAAAAGGTATTTTAAAAAAATATATTTTATTTATTCGGCGTTTATATCCTTATAATATAATAAAAGAGAAGAAAACTTCGTAAGTCGGTGGACGATTACGAAAATGCTATTATAATATATTTCCTTAAATGAATTTTCTAATATAAAGAATTTAATAACGAAATCGAATATAACTAAATACCATAATCGTTTTACAACTGGTAATAGCTGCAATTTTCCGTATGGCTTATATTATCGAATTTTTGCTTTAGCGTAAATATCGTATTATCGTATAATGTTTTGTATTGTTATTTTAATTTTATGAAAAAAAATATATACGTTAAAGCCGTTTTAATGTTTTATAAATCCCTGGATATCCGTATAATTAATATTCGTATATTTTTCATATTAAACCGTGTTAATACTTTTTAACAATTTATATTTTATTGCTTTTGGGTTTTTTAGAAAATTAATGTTACATTATTAAGTTTTCTAATATATATCTCCAGATATTACCCGAAATATTAGAATTTATCTTAAGCGTTAATATCTTTTTATAATAATATCGAAAATTATATAACTAATTTTAATTAAGTTTTTTTCGAAATTTAATTACTTACTTAAAATATTTATTTTATTATTTTCTGAACTTTGTTTATAAATAATAACAAAATCGAAATTCGACAATTTTTTCGCGTAACAAAATTATTTTTTATAAATTCCCTGGCCGTAATAAATTAAGTAAAATTTTAATAATCCGTATAAACATTAATTTAATATAAATTGCCTTTTTGGAAATATTTAAATTTTTTGAACGGTATAATAATAATTATAAATTCTTTATTTAGAATACCGTAATTAAGTTCGGTTTTTTTTATTTTGTACGAAAGAAATATAATAAGGTTTAATTTTCCTTAAATATTTCGCTATCCGATTATTACGCTTAATATATTATTCGAAATATCGGTTTTTAGCTTAACGGGACGATTTAATTTATATATAATTAATATCAATTTGTTAATAATTATATCCTTAATATTCTACAAAGTTTCTTCCGTATTTGACATTTATTTAATTTCTTTTTTCGTAAGATATATTAAAAATATAATTATTTTGTTAAAGTTTGGATTAAACTTTCTATAATAATTAGCGAATCCAAAAAATACCTATACCTTTTTGATTATTATTAACGTTTATTATTCTGTAATTGTAGCGATTTTCTTAGGGTTTATTTTAATATATCCTAAAATAATAATATATTTTAAATATTTTATTTTTTATTAATGGAATTAATTTCTTTCTCCATTAATAAATACCTTTATGTCTTATACAATTCAAAACACCTTATAAATATATCTTATATATATTTTTTTTATTTCTAAAAAATAATAATATCGTAAAAATAATAAATAACAACATTATTAAGATATTTTTATAATACATAATTTATTATCCGTTAAAAAATTATTAATACGTTCGTAAGTTTTATTAATATAACCAAATATTTAAATAATTTGTATTTCGTTATAAAAGTTATTTTTTTTGTATTTTTATTTAATTTTAATAAAATTATATTTATTTTTAAAATTAAATATTATAAACTATTTAATTTTTAAAAAATCAGTTTTTTATCTCCGTAATTAAGAATAATAATATTCGATTTTTAATATTAATATTATTTATTTATTAATAATTAATTATAAATCGTAACTTTTTGTTTTTTTTGGGTACGAAAAACAAAAGATATTTTACTGGTAATTTCGAAAATTAAATTTATTTTCTTTGTAACTGATTTTCCAGGTATTTTTTAAAAATACGTAACATATTTCCGTTAAGGTTAAAAATAAGGTAAAACTTTGTGAAAAATTCTTTCGTAAAAATTATTTTATGATTTTATTTATTATATTTTAATAATCTCGCATCGAATTCCCTTTTAAACAGTTATTTATATATATAATACTATAATAATATATTACTTTAAAGTTTTAATTTTTTAAGTTGTTATTATTATTATTTTAAATTATTATTTAATTACTTTAATTTACTTTAATAATAATAACGATACGTTATACATTTTAATACCTGTTTTTTTCTTATATTTCATTTCTTTAGGCAATAAGGTTTTTGTCCTATTCTTATGCTTATATTCGTCGTTATTTCCATTAAATATTAAGATTTTAATTTTTTCTTTTTTTATCTATTAATAAGGTATAAGGCGACCCTTATTTAAATAGTTCCGTTATTAATTAAAATTCCATACTAGCATATTTATAATAATCCTAAGATTATACCGTAATTCCCGAATAAAATGATATCGAAATTAATTATTTAGTATCGTTTTTATATAAAAATCCTAAAATAATTAATTTTGCGTATAATTTTTCCGTTATCGTAAACGAAATCTTAACTTTCGGGATTCGTAGTTATATAAAATTCCAATTTATATTTCTATAATAATTTAAGCTTATTAACTATATCTGGTATAATATAATTCCCGCTTAAAGTTCCGCAGTTTATTATTGCGGTATACTAACATATTCCGATTCGTATATCCAAAATAATAAGGTTATTAATTTTTTTATCACCGCGTTTAAAGCCCTTTTCGCGAATTCCTTATAATTTCTTTAGATTTTGTTATTTTGCGGCTTTTTTATAGGTAACCTTTTTTTAACTTTTGTTCGAATTTATCGAGTTTTACTTATATTTTTTCATTTAGCGTATTAAGTTGCTATATTTATCATTATTGCCCGTCTACTATTCTTTTAAATTATATTAATTACTTTTAATTTTATTAAAATTTTTTATCGAATAGACCTTTTTTTATGTTTACCATTATATCGCATTATACGTTATTTTGATTATCGTTTTAAAGATCTTTTATAAATTAATATATTGTTTCCTTAAAGGTCTTTTTTCGTAAAAGTTTATAATAAATGCTAATTAAAAATAAAAGACGGTAATGACTTTTTAATAATACTTTTTTACCGTATGCTGGGTTAACTTTTTTTCCGTTTAGTAATTACATTATCCATAATAACAAAAGAAGTTTTTTTACGGGCATTATTTTTTTTCGGGCCAGTTTTTGGCTTCAGCTAGTTATTAAATATTTTCTGGGGCCATAATATGAAAATATCGATATTATTATTCATTATTTTTATTATCTCCTGTACGGTTTAAAAAATCGAATCTTTGGTAATATAGACGGGTAATTCGTTTATAAATATATTATTTTTATTTTTCGTAATCGGGATAGTCCCGTTATCGATAATATATAACGTATATTTTGCCGTATCGATTACGGTTTCCTAAACAAATTTCTCTTATTTAGTTTTAATATTCGCATAATTATCCTTATAATGCGTTTTATTATTAACGCCATATTACTTAAGCCAGTTTTTTGGCTTTTTATAATTTTTATTGGATTTTTCCCTATAAAGAACCTGATATATATATAGGGTAAATTATGTTAATTAATCTGTTTCCGTTCTTTTCGTTTTTTCTGGATTATCTCTTAAATACTGGTTTTTAATTATCTTAACCGGTTTTTTAAATGCTTTATACTACGATATCTTATATCCCATTTTGTTATAATTATAGCACTTAATTTGGCTCCAATACTTCCTATGCGTAATGTCTAATTCCATAAGTTTTGGTTCCGTGCCGTAAAAAATGTTATTATGTCGAAAAACGCTGGTATTAACTATAGATCAGGGTTTGTTATCGTTTTTTCTTTTGATACTTTTAATGCGCCATATATATTGTCGATCGTCGATCTTAACTGCTATAACGATTCAATCCGACAGGTAATTAGGCTAATCGAACTTAAAAAGGTTTTTTTATATTTTCTTTTTTAGGCCGTTGAAAAATTTGGCTGTTAATATTTTTTCTCGTTAATTTAGCTTAGTTACTAATTGAATTAACGTACTACCGTAACTGGATACTAATTCTTTTATTATAACTGCTGGATTTGAATTTCGGCTTTTATTTTTTCGTTTATTATTTCGAAAGTTTTCGTCAATATTTGCTCGTATTATTCGTAATCGTTATAAATTCTTATTATTTCGGGATTTTGTTTTTCGATTAGTAAGGTAACGTACCTTTTTTATAACTGGCTCGAACCAAATAACTGTATTTCCGGTAAATTGTTTAAATACAAATTTCATTCGTATAGTAAACGTAATAAATTAAATAAGAAAATACCCAAAATATATTCGGTATTAAGTTAAAAATAACTATAATTTGGTCGAAATTTTATCGAAAAAATTTCCTTTAAAAAACTTAAGGATTTCTTTTAATTCCTGGGTGGAATTTAATTACATAATCTGGCTTATTAGAAAAAACTTCCTAATTTCGAAGGCCTTTCTTTTTTCCTTAAGTTTCTTGTAAACGGCTTAAAAGGACGTCGTAAAATTATTATTATTTTTTTAAGCTAAAAGATACGTTCGTTCATAATATCAAGTCGTCGAAAAACCTCTTTGCGAAAAAGGCAAATTTTTTTTTTCTTTTCGGATTTTATTTCAGTATTTGGGTAATTTAAAACCTGGTAAAGAGGCTATTCGGGCTCCTTACTAATAAATATAATATCGGCGATATTACTTAAAATTAAACGGTATTATTAAATAAAAATTTATATTATATAACCAATTAAAAGGTTTAATTAATTATTAAACCTTAATCGTACGAATTTATATTAAAAAATATTGTAAAAATCTAAATAATAAATATAATAACGTATTAAATTTCGTAATATCAAACATACCTTAAATAACGATATTATATTGCAAACTAATATTATTTAAATTATAGAAATAATAAGCGTATATATCCTTTTTTTGTTAATTAGATTACTATCAGTAAGTTAGTAATCCGGCTTATTAGCTTACTACTAATAAATTAATAATCCGGTTCACTGGCTTACTACTAGTAAGTTGGTGATCCATTACGTGACCTGCCCCACCACGCACTTATGGTTGGGTTATGTCAGACCGTTTCTAGAGACCGTGGCGCATTGAGCCACGACAAAAGCTTATATTAACATATTTTAAATTCTTGACAAATCTAAAGTAACTTTCAAATAATACAATGTTACAATGTATTATTTGATATTATATTTAACTGAAAACTTTAAAGTGGTTCATCTTTCGTTTAATTGTTCTTTTATCGTAAACGGAATTTTATACTTAATATTCGTATTTATATTTGACCTTAATTTATATTTTTACATTCATTTTAATTTATTAATAAACTGTAATAAAAGATAAGTTTAATTTAAAATCCCCTACTTTATTAAAACAGTATATTAATATATATTAATTCGTAAATTTATAATAACAAAATTATTAACGGTTTGAATAATTTCGTTTAAACCCCTTATTGGAAACTTTTATTAATTGATTTAACTTTTGATATTTTATATAATATTTGAAAGTAATATTTGAAATTCCTTTTTCAATTGATTAGGCTTTTTATATTTCAATATATGATATTTTAAGTTGTTCTATTTATTCAATTTGTGGTTAGATTTAAATATTAATTTATCTTAATTATTTTTGTTTTATCATAATCCTTTTTGATCATTACGTAAATAATTTGTCTGTATATTTATATCACATTTTATTATGTTGAATTATATTTTTTTATATCTTTCGAGTCAATATATATATTTCTATTTGGAAAACCTTTTTCTTTTCGAAATTCGTCTTAAACGCGTATTAAAAACACAATTCCGTAGTAATTAATTTATAATATTTTTTACAGTATATTAAATTAACCTTTTAATAGATGAATAATTATATTAATCATAAAATCACAAAGAGGTTTTTGCGGATATTATTTTCTTTTTTGGTAATTTCATAACGCTATTCGCTTATTAATTTCGTTGTAGAAGAAAACAAATAAAAAATCTCGATATTATCGCTTATTTTTCTTGTTTCTTGCCAATTAATTACTAAAATGAAATGGTATCTTTTATATACGGATAATGTATTAATAAATAGATCGTTTTTAATTATTATGTATAGGATATTCTCATTGTCCATAATATACGATTCGCATTTTGTCCTATTAAGTCGAGAGTTTTAGCCAAATATTGTTCGCCTATTTTTAATATTTTTTTCAACTATTTCTTTAAGCCCTTTTGTTATTCTTTAAACGTTTTCTAGATAATTTTTTTAACTTTTCGCATTTTGCGTAGACTCTTTTATTAAAATTGCTTATATTCGTATTATCTTTATATTATGTTAATATTTTAATCATTAGTCTCTTTATTATTAAATTATATCTTAGCTATAAAATTTAATTGTGTTATCGAAACTTTTAAAATTCGAGTATATGTGAAACTTTTGTCTTATTTCGCTATAATCAAAATATTTAATCTTCCTTTAATTTTACTTTTAACCTTTACTAAATTCTATCAATTTTAATACTGTTTCATAGAAAATACTATAGTTATTATTGCATTAAAATATAGAGATATTAATTACATATCGTAAGTTATTATTAAATTTTACCGTTAAAATTTCGAAATTTTGATATATATCATCAGCTATCGATTTTAATTATCATTATTCTATAATCGATTAAAAAACTAAATCAAGTTATATTAGAAAGCTCTTTTATAAATTTCTTTTTTATATTATTAAAGCATTTAATTATCAGTGCTTTTTGTTTTTAATATAGGTTTTAAGCTAATTAAATTTGAGTACTACCATAATTAAATCTAGAACCTTTTTATTGCTATCTATTAACCTATATTTCGGTTGTTGTATTTGCCTTTTTACTTTCAAAGCTCTTTTTAGGGCATTTTCGAATTTTTCGTTATTATTTTAAACTTTTATCATTGTGTTGTTTCGTTATTCGAAAAGTAAAATAATATACCTCATTAATGTTATCTTAAATTAGGTACTTATATTCTTATTAAGATTTTTTTCCTGAATTCTATTTATAAAATAAAAGTTATTATGTAAATCGAAAAATATATAAAACAAGTTTGGTATTAGATTAAAAATAATTGTAATATAATTGATATTTCATTAAAAGGTTCGAGCTGAGGAGATATTAAAGGCTCGTTTAATTCTTTGTTAAATAACAATTAAATTAATTGTATTGTTGGTTTTAGTGTTTTCAAAAAGAGCATTATATTGTTTTTTGCTAAGTTTTCTTAAGTAGCTTTAAATAATATAATCAGTTAATTATTATTATTTTCGAGTAATACAATTCGTCAATTTATCAAGGCCAGATATTAACAACTTCCTCCTAGTTAAGGCGAAATATTTTCTAGGTTTTTTATCGAAACCTTTACCTTCCTTAAAAACTATATAAGCCCGCTTACTAGTAAATATAATGTCCAGATTATTACTTACAGTTTAACAATATTATTAAGAAAAGCTTATTACGAATAACGGCTAAAGATTTAACTTGTTATTAAATATAAATTGTACGAGTTTATATTGATAAAATTATTGTAACAGTTTTAATAACAAATAACGTAATTACGTTTCGTAATACCAAAGGTTTTTTAGATATCAAACTTATATTATACGTTAATATTATATATATTATTAATTCAACGAATTTATATATTGTGTTTTCAATATAAGCCGTTTATATCTGCTTAATGGGGTTTCGTTTCTTAAATCTCTTTAAATTTCTTACATTATTTCTAGACTTTATAAGATTAATATCATTTAACCAATTAACTACATTAAGCTTATTAAGCTAGTTATGTAACTCTGAGTCTAACCGAAGTTACTCTTTTAAAGAACTAGACTATTTTTTTAGCAGCCAAGCTTATTAGGATATAATATTTATCAAGTGAGTTTTACTTGATATATAAATTTACTAAAAATTATTTAAGTAATTTTAACAATTATTCAGAAAATTGGTTATATAAAACACTGATTTAATTTTTAAAATAACTTGAAATGTATTATAGTCAATTGAACAATATTCTTATTAGAAATTAAATACTACTACTATTAATCATTTAATTCAAATTAAATTCTATAAAACTCGATGATATACTGTATTTAACTTGAAAAATATATATAACTATTTTAATATTAAAACGAAATTAAAGTAAAAGCCATTTTAAAATAGCGTACAAATTATATAAGTATATATTTATGTTTATAAAATTTACGAACGTATTCAGAACGTTTTAACGAGTGGTAATTAACGTACTGTGAAAGTATTTTGACGTTTTTAATATACAGTACTTTAACTATAGCCGTATGGTTTTTGAAAACGAAAGAAGTGAATATATATAATACGCTTACAATATTCTTCAAATTTTATAAAATGTAAAATTACTCGTTAACGTAGAAAAAGGTTAATATTATATTTAAAAGATATAACATTTACAACATATAATTATTAGAAGATATATTAAAATACACTTTTAAAAACTTCTTTAATTACAAAATAGCAAATGATAACCACAACAAAGAAGATAATGATGTTCCTTTAATTCGTGATTTATATAGAAAGTCTATCTAAAACTTTAAAAAAATTGTTATATTTTCTTATTAATCTTATCGTAAAAAGAACAACTTAAAATCAACGTTATCAGTAGCGGAAATTTCTAAATAAATGAAAGATGCGATTAGCCTTAAGGTAATATTAATTATATACGATTTAATATGTTTTATAAACTTAAATTTTAATATTTTAATTATATATTAAACGTACTAGTCGATTTAGCATAAAATTGAGGTAATTTATATTTTATTACGTTTTATCTTTATAGATTATAAGGAGCCGCATTTAAATACGGTAATTAGGAAAAAGATTATATGGCTATTATTATAGTTTTTTGAAAATCTAGGGCTTTGTTAAGAAGAATCTGTATTAAGCTGAATTTTATATAAACTATTAAATTTCTATTCGTTTTATTACAATTAGAGAATTATCAGATAATAATTAGAATATATAAAAGAAATAGTGAATTTCGATTTGGTCATTATTTATAAAAAAGATTTAAAAAGCAGCAACGGCGATATTTTACACAAGTTACTAGGCTGTAAAAAAGGTTAATTAACTTTAATTACGCGGTCTTTAATTTTTTAATAAAAGATATTAACATTTACCTGAAACAATAACAATACGGATAATATTATACGATATAGATTAAAAACCTAAAGAGGTTAAAATATATTGAAAAATATTAAATATATTAAGTATGTTGTATAGATAAATTCAAAGTATATAAGTAAATTAAAAGCTATAAAATTTAAAACTTTAACACATTTAATACTTTTGAAACGACATTTTGCAATTTAAAAAATACGATAATAGTACACTTTTTGCTATAAGGATAAGATACAACGATATAACTTTTATAAAAATTTATAATTATTACCAGTTTGAAAAAATTATAATATTTAAATACTTTAGTTATTATTGTTAGAATTTCTTCATTCGAAACTTTTAATAATAGAAATATATTTTGATAATATTTTTGTACTGTAAAATAGATTTAAGAATATTTCTTATTTTTATAATATTTAATAAATTTAATTATTAAATAAATACTATACACGTTTCTAATAAATATTTATAACGTATATAGATTACTATATAAAAACAATTCCTATAAAGATATCATATTTATTTTAAACTTTTAGTAAAGCTTTATATAACTTCCGCTTAAAGTATAAGTTATTTCATATAGTTAACCTTTAAATAAATATATAAACGAAACGAATACATTAAATAATAAAACTTTATATACGATAATGTAATAATTGCGAATAGAATATTTACATTACAATACTATTTGTTATATGCTTAATATATAATAATAATTAATATGGAAGTTTTAAAATAATATCAGTAAATAAGAAATTGAGTTTAATATTAGAAGTTTATAGAAATATGTATAATAAACCTTGAGATATTAAAGTAATATTTACGATAACATAACTTAACTTGTTATATCTGAAAATAAAAATAAACTTTAAGTTCGTATGTAATTAAATAAGTAAATATTACAATTAAAGATTAATTAGATTAAACCATTTTTTAAAAAAATTATTTCGTCATAGAGATTATTTAAATAAAATGAATTAGAAAGGATTTTCATTTTAAAAATATCGGTTCATATAAAATTGTTTAAAAAACATTAAGAAATATTTATCAGCTAAAATATCTCTGAAAAGTTACGTTTTATCCAGCTTTTTATCTTTCTATTTGCGAATTAACAGGAGATATTATTAAAGTATATTTAAAATAAAACGATATAAAAGTCAAAGGCGAAATCTCGTTCGAAAAGAAAAACAAAGTTTAATATACAATAAAATATGAATTTACTTAATATTTAATTAAGTTGAAAAAGAATAGCAATTCCGGAAATAACTAGAAATCAGCAAAAAAATCTTATAAATACCTGGCGCATGTAAAGAAATTTTTATTAGTAATAGCGACGCTCGAAATATTTTTTTAATCGATTAAATTTAAAGAAAATTAATTGGTATTTTTAATCCGAGATTAAAAAGTCGAAATAGCGATTTGTAATAAGGTAATAATCGTTATTTATTTTTATATCTTACGTTTAAAGCCTTTCTACGTTTTAAAATTGTTTATATTTTACGATACTGCTTTTATTATTTTATCGTATTATATTTTTTTTTATTTACACAAATGCCGCAAATAGGCGTTGATCTTCTAAATTACGTGGTTTGCTTTTTTTATTAGCCGCCTTTAATTCGAATTTTTGTTTTCGATATTAAATAGTAACACATTAAAATTGTTCCAGATTAAGTGGTACACTCTGTATGTCTTAAGGGACATCTTCTTCTCCCTCTTTCTTGTATTAAAATATAACGTTTTATAACGTTCTATAACGTCTTCAAGTAGGAAACTAGAACTATATGTAAATATATAAACTTAGATTTTGCAAACTTATTCTAATTAGAAAATTATTAATAAATTAAGATCCGTTTTCATAATTAACAGCAATTTTATGGTTCTTAGACTTTTTATTCTTAAACTACTTTTTTTCGTTTAAAATCGTGTATTCGTAATTTCGAGAGTTTTTGAAAAAAAAACTTTATTTAATTAGTTCGTTAATTATCGAGCCATACTTATCTCCCCCTATTTGAAAATATCAAATAAACCAGTGATTTTATCGTAATATTTTATTATTATAATTTAAGCGTATATCTTCATTCTTATTTTTATAATTTGAATCATAATTTTTATTAACTATTTATTTTTTTATATTTATATTCGAGCTGCCCTTAACTTAAATTCGATACATACTTTAATAGCAGTTCTATATTTCCGAATTAATTGAAGATAAAAATAAAACTTTATTGCGAAATATAAAATCTTTTAATTATATATTTGTTGATTACTTTGATGTTAAATTACGACGAAAATGTGTTAATTTATATACGTAAGTTTACTATTGTATTAAAATCTGATGTTAAAAAATAATAATTTTAAAAAATACGTTAATAGCTTAAAATCAGCGAACGCTAAAATTAAAGATTATTTTAACATTTAGGTAACAAATTTTATTAAAGTAAAAAGAACAGTCTTGAAAATAAACGTAAATATTTTAAATAAATTCTACATTTTTATCCCCGTCAGTTTTAGACAAGATAACGCGTTATTGAATTAAGGTAGTGGGAGAATTGGTATTGATTAATGCGGATAAACAATCTATGTTACAATACGAAAAGAGATTGTCGAAATAAAGCACTTAATCCGGTTATATTAATGGTATTGAATCTCGATAACTAAAGTTGTAGAGCATATACGAAGTGGTAATAATCGTAGGTAATGCCCAGGTGTTGAATCGATAGCGAAAAAGAACTCCTTAATATATATGCGAAACCCAGGCTTTTTAATTAGCCGAACCTGATTACGAGCGTAATATCTCGTCTTATTTTAAGCCTTTTTTTTACAATAAAAAACGTACCCGTTTTATCGTAAAAAATAATAATAACTTAACGCCATAATAAGTATACTATATTTATATTTTTACCGATTAATCCTTTTTTCTTTGACGTAATATATTTCTTAATATTTTTAATTCCGGAGCCCAATTTCTTTTTTCAGCTAATAGCTTACGTTAAATTTTTTTTTTCTTATTTTCTTTGTTTTATATTGCGAGTATTAATTGCTAATTAACGTCTTATATTTTTTTCGAACCCAGTTATCTTAAAACAAAATATCGTTTTAGGTATTTTCAAATTATTTATATAAATTTTCTATTTATAAATACGGTGTTTTATAAGTTCCTATTAAGATAACTCGGATATGTTAATTATTCATTAATGGGCGAAATATATATTTCATTTTAATATTACTTTATAATTTACGCTTTAGTTCCGAGCCGTTTCGTGAGTTAACGAAATATACGAATATTGTTACAGGAACCAGGGTTCCTGTCTCCAAGAGGCCTATCTTTAAGGCCTAACGCGGGCCTGTCACGGCTAAATTACGGATAGGAAGGCTTGGCCCTTAAGGTAATCTAGTTAATCTAAGTAATTTGGACCAAATCATATAGATTACATAGATCTACGACATACTCATTTTAAGAATTAGGATATATAAGGGACCAGTCTTTTATAAAAATAGCACCTACTTAGTTTCGCTTTTTAGCTATCAATTTAAGCTTTTAATTCAAAGGTAATTGCACCGTTCTTTAATTAAGAGAAAAATCTTTAAATCTTTTTAATAAATAAAACCACTAAATTATTCCTCGCCTTATTATTACCTGCAAATCAAGACCCTATTTCGAATACTGCTTATACCTCCAGGTGGATGTATAACAGGTTCGTTACATTTTAATAACTTCTTAATTAATAACCGACGAATAATTTACCGCCTAGTTGGGGTATGAACTTTCTTAAACTTAGTGCAAACGATAGCACAGGACGACGTTTAAAAGATAAACAATATACCTGATCCCCGTTATTAACCAGTAAAGAATTAGGAACTAGATTAGATAATTTACTTTTTATCGAAGAAATTTTTTAATTAATTAATAACACAACACCCCTTATTACTAGATCCCAAGGAGGTTTATCATTTTCGCAACCCTAATAATAACCGCTACCTGCAAAGGAGATAATCGAGGTGCAAAGGGCTGAAATAAATAAGGACGAAAAGGAATACCCAGCCGGAGGTTAAAAGGGAAAAGCACTAAAACACTTAGCCGAAAAAAAAGAACTTATTATGGAAAAAAGACTAGATTTTCCGGCCCGAGAAGTCAAAAGTCTGAAAAAGGAAAATATTCGACTCGTTAAAAAAAGAAAACCGATTTTTCCTTAGTTTGGCTCCCTTAAAAGAAAAAACTAAGGAAGTGGTTTTTAACCACTTTCGTACAACGCGGAACGATCACAATAACAAAGAATTTCAGTTCTGCCACTGTTTAGCGTAAATTAATTACGAAAAAAAACTATACCGCCTCCTAGCTATTATGGAATGCCGGACGTTAAAAGCTATAAACTAATTCCCCCTAAACCTTATAATGGATCTACTAACGTAAAAGGATTTCTAGTACAGGCCAGATTTTATCTTAAATTCTATAAAAGTTTTCTAACGAAAAACTACTAAAAAGCAATGGCTATCTTTCAGCTATTTACCGGAAAGGTTCTCCTATAGTTCGAACCTATTATAAAGGATTACCTGCAGAACTATCCCGACAAATTTTTAAATATAATTAATTACATTTTCAGCAAATATAAACATTTCGAAGAAAAAATGCAAACTTTATTTAAAAACCTAAACAAAAAATAATATGCAATTAAACAGCTTTATCTTTTTTGCTAAACCAAATCCGTATCCGAATATACGACGGAATTTAATCGCTTGGCAGTTATTTCCAACTTACCAGAAAACGTATTATTTTATTTTTATTATAACGGCCTAAAACCTTAAATTAAGGATAAATTATAAATAGAACCCAAAATAAAATTTTTTACTAAATATACAGATAAAGTTATCATTGCTGACCGACGTACTTTCGATCGGTACCTCGAAAAAAAGGGAACCAGCAAACGAAACAATAATAAAAGTTTTAATAACCGAGCTCAGAAGGATAAGGGCAAACCTTAGAAAAAAACGAATTCCGCTTCGAAAAAGCCCAAAAAAAACAAATCCAAAATGGAATGCTTTAATTATAGCAAAAAGGGGCATTTTAAAAGCAAATACCGCTCCCTCGCCAAAAGGAACTCCAAGAAAAAAAGGAATTCTTTAACCCCCAAAAAAAATCAGGATAACTAAATAAAAAACCGATAGTAAGGCAAATAAAAAGAAGAAAAAAATGAACTTAATTTTATCGCAACCAGAATTCACTATTACCACAATTACTCAAATCTTAAACGATATTCCAGAGTACGAAGATTATTCCGTTTGCTAGGATTCTAAGGTTAAAACCTGTAAATACCACCTAGGGCAAACGGTTTCTAGGATAACCATAAAGCTAGAATACCTTTGCCATTTCGACATATAGAGGTATAAGATATACGATACAAATAGTTAATTTCGACCAAACATTAATAACCATAAATAATTATCCCCGGAACCTTGCAAACTCCCAAAATACATTATTTACCAGAAAACATTATCGGTAAACCTTTACGACTTATTACGTTTTACCGCTTGCTATCAGGATAATTATCTTATTTATCTCAAAGCCAAAAAGGACAATAATTTTTGGCCTAGATGGAACGATAAAACACGTACCGAACCTAACGACGAATGCAAATACACAAAAACCCCCTAATAGCCAAAATACCCTAAGTCTTATTATTTATATCCCAATTCAGAACGGAATCGGAAGGCCATATCGCAAAGATACTTATGCTACGCCCCGACGTTTTGCATTTAATACAAACTCCTAAATATGGGAATACCCCTTTTAAAAATACATCTTTCCAACCTCATAACTCAGAAAATACAAAACCCAAGAATAAGCTAAAAAAAACGATTACTTTTGGACGTTAATTAGGCAGAAAAGATAGTATAAATATATAAACAACCATTGTACCAAGTACGCGGCTAAAAAAGCCCGAAAATAAAAACGCCTTTTTGTAAGCAGGTTACGTTAATCAAAAAACGATAAAGGCCCTCGAAAATAAAGTATCGAAAAGCCCTAATATATAAAAACTTATATAAGGCAATAAAAGAATTACGTAGCCAGATCGAGATTCCTTTGCGGTATAAAAATAAAACGTTCAAAGTTATAATCGATTTAAAAACCGAAGAAAATTTCATTTTTTCTATAATGGCAGAAAAATATCAGATTCCCTGGAAATATAAGTTCAAATCTTACAAATTACGCATAATAAACGGGAGCTTATTTACGTACGAAAACGGACAAATCCTTCGGGAAATTAAAAAACTTCCCGTACAAATTTAAGAACACCAAAAGCGGATTTTACTAAATATTGCCGACATTTCTGGGCACGACATTATTTTGGGGATGCTATGGTTCAGGTCCAGTAATCCACAGATTAACTGGAAACATTAAACGTTTTTATGGGAAAATAAGCCACCTAAAAAAGACGACCAAAAAATTTACTATGTTATAAAAAAAGTTCAGATTACAAATTAAACCTTTACAATATTACTTAAATATCGAAAATTCAAAAAATTATTTAAGGACAAAGAAAACCACGAGTTACTACCATATGGTCAATAAGACCATCGGATATTCATTAAAAAGAGGCATTATCCTAAGTTTTACAAAATTTACCACATAAACCCAGAAAAGTTAAAGGCTCTATAAAAAACATACAACTAAATCTGAAAAAAAAAACATTTAACCTTCCAATTTTTTTATTGGATATCCAATTCTCATAATACCAAAAACAAAAAATGGTAAGCAAAAAATCGATAAAAACGGAAACCCTGTTTACCGAAAAATAATCGACTACAAATAATTAAACGATATTATAATCAAAAATAAATACCCCCTAATATTTATAAATACCTTAAAAAAATACCAGCAAAATCAAATGGTTTACGGCATTTAACCTTCGCAATAACTATTACCGTATCCAAATAACCAAAGGAGAAAAATGGAAAACGGTATTTAGAACATTATATGGACTTTACGAATATAAAGTAATGCCGATAGGACTTACCAATACTCCCGCTAATTTCGAAAACTTGGTCATAATTACTTTCAGACAATTCTTAAACAAATTCGTATTTGTCTACCTCGACGACATCCTCATCTATTTCGAAACCCTAAAAAAACACAAAAATTATATAGCCCAGGTGCTCAGAACTTTAGATAAAGTAAATATTCAAATTAACCTTACCAAAAACGTATGGTACATACAAAAACTAAATTTTCTAAGGTTCATACTTATTCCTAATTAGATTCAGATTTAATATTCCAAAATGAAAGCAATTAAGAATTAACCTATTCTTAATAAGGCGAACGTTATAAACATCCGATAAATCTTAGGATTTACGGATAATGTACGCAATTTAATCAAGGGATATAAAAATATGGTCGGACCATTAATAAAACTTACCACCAAAGGATATACTGGAAAGGAATTCGAACTCCCAAAAAAAGTAAAGCAAACGTTCCGAAAACTAAAAAAAACAATCACCAATGGACCTATCGTAAAAATACCCAACCTAAACAAAAAAAATACCTAAAAACAAATGCTTTAAAATACGCTCTGGATGTAATTCTAAAGCAGCTAAAAAATAACAGCAAATGGTACCCAATAGCATATTATTCAAAAGCATTCCGAAACGCAAAACTCAGATACTAGATTTACGACAAAAAATTACTAACGATTATCAATACTTTTAAGGAATAAGAACCTTTTTTCAGCGGAACGAAGGAACCTTTCGAGGTTTATTCCGATTACAAAAACCTTATCCGATTTATAAAAACTTAAAAACTAGATAAACGACATAAAAAATAAATAATTTTTCTGTTCAAGTTCAACTTCAAAATATATTATATTAAAGGAAAAAAAAATATCCAAACGGATATTCTCAATCGCAAAAAAGATTATAATTCCAAAGTTCCCAAAAAATATGCAAATGCTATAATACAACCAAGATGGCACAGTACAGTTATGCGAAATCCTAAAAAAGCTATCCCCGAACTCTTAATACGGTTCCGAAATTCCTACGATACGTGAAAACAGAAAAGAATTTAGCAGCTAAAAGGACAGCTAAAAAATCAGTTACTGTACCATGGTAAAATTAATATTCCTAAAAATTAACAGGAACAATTTGTGAAAAGTTTCCATAAAAATCCATTATACGGATATCAAAAAATCTTCAAAACCACCAGACGGCTGAAAGAAAAATATGATTTTCCAGAGCTACGACGTATGGTCAAAAAAATAATCAAAAACTGCAACATTTGCAATAAAGCTAAGGCAGTACGTTATAAGCCTTACGGGCTACTATAACCTACTAATATTTTTAACAAAATATGGAATACCATAACTTAGAACTTTATCATTAACTTACCTCCATTTAAAAACCTAGTCGCTAAAGTCGAATACGACGGAATATAGGTGATAATCGACAGATTTATTAAGTATAGGTACTTCCTATTTTTCAAAAAGAACGTAACGGCAGAGTAATTAGCTTATGCCTGTATCAGATATTACCTAAATAAATATAAGATATTAAAAAAGATTATTTCCGACAAAAATACGCTTTTTATTTTAAAATTTAGTACTAATTTTTTTTTAAATAAATCGGTATTAAGGTTAAGTTTTTAACGGCATATTACCTTTAAACGGATAGATAAACAAAACGGCTTAATTAAACTTTGGAATAATACCTTCGAAATTACGTTAATTACTAACAGAATAATTAGGTAAAACTTTTACCATTGGCACAAATCGCCTATAATATATCTGTTAACGAAAATATAGACGTATTTTCTAATACAGCTATATATAAATATAACGCAAAAACGGAATAACCTAAATAATTATTTAACAAAGCACCTAAAATTGCTATAATTGCCCCAAAAGCAAAAACGTTGATAACAAAAATCAAGACGATCTAGGTTCGTTTCCGGGATAAATTGCGATTCCTTTAATAACGAATAACCTAGTACTATAACAAAAAAAAGAATTAAAAGATTAATTCTAGTGAAAAAAATAAGGTTTACCTATTACGCCAAAAATAAAACGCAACCTCGAATATCTTATAAATCAAAACGAAAAGACCCAGCAATAAATTCGACTTTAAAAAATTCGGTTTGTTCAAAATTAAAAAAGTTATTTCCAAAACTAACTACTAATTATTATTATCTAAAAATATAAAAATACACCCTGTTTTCCATATTTCTTTACTTAAACTAGCACCTAAAAACGTCCCGTTAAAAATAGATTTAAAACTTAAAAAAGACTTTAACGAATACGAAATCGAACAAATACTGGATTTTAAAATAATTAAAAACAAAATCCAGTATTTAGTTAAATAGGAAAAATACTTACATAAAAAAATACTTAAGAATCGTTTAACCATTTAACGAATGCGATAAACCTAATTAAGACGTTCTACCGCTAGAATCCTGACCGACCGTTTCTAGTACGGCCAAGGTCGCGGGCGATAACGGCCCCCCGTTCAAATCCAAACCTTCGGCGTTCCAATCGAAAAAAATAAACGCTCTCAAAATAGCGTCCATTTCAGATGCAAGCTGTATTTGCTCCGCCTCCGTTTGACGTCGCTCTTTTTCCAATTTTTCTTACTTTTCCAGCCGATCCAGTTCCTTTTTTTCCTTCAAAATAATTACAACCTTTTTTTTTAACATCTTTTGTTAAAAGCGTAAGCGCCTTATCCGACCGACAAGCTTTTTTGTCCTTTTCTCGGCAGCCTTCTAATATTCGATTAAGGTATCTTTCGCCTTTTTTTGCTTTTTTTCCGAACGATCGTGCATTTTGCCTAATTTTATCAAAGAATTTATGGTTAAAACGTCGTAAACCGGACGTTAGCGACAAGTACAATAATTATAATTCGAGATATTAAAAATAAAAAAAATATTCGGGTTTACCTAGGCGAGTACAATTAAAACAAAAAAAAACCTTAACGCTAAATCTTTTGATAAAATTAACCCGAACGTTACGAAAATCGCATTGGTTCAAATGAGGCTTCCTTTTTTCCTTACGAATACGGCCTATTATGATAGAGGTTAATAAGGGCTTTAAGGAAAATTTTTCCAACCATTAAAAAGCGACTATTTACGGTTCTTATCCATAGGATAAAAATCCTTAAAAAGGGGAAATAATGTTACAGGAACCAAGGTTTTTATTTCCAAAAGGCTTACCTTTAAGGCTTAACGCGGGCCTGTTACGACTAAATTACGGATAGGAAGGTTTGGCCCTTAAGGTGATCTAATTAATCTAAGTAATCTGGACCAGATTACATAAATCACATAAATCCACGACATATTCACTTTAGAAATTGGGATATATAAAGGACCAATCTTTTATGTAAATAACACTTACTTAGTTTCGCTTTTTAGCTATCAATTTAAGCTCTTAATTTAAAGGCAACTATACCGTTCTTTAATTAAAGGAAAAGTCTGTAAATCTCTTTAATAAACAAAACCACTGAATTATTCCTCGCCTTATTATTACCTGCAAATCAAGACCTTATTTCGGATACTGCTCATACCTCCAGGTGGATGTATAACAGGTTCGTTACAAATATATTGATTGAACAATAGAAGAATATTCGACATATTTTCAAAAATAAATAACTATAAAAAGCTGCATACGCAATAGCTAAGTATATAAGCCATAACAGGTCTATTGAAAAATCTAGGGAACAGCTAAGAAGATACGGAGGAGCAACTAGCTATATATATAGGAGCTACGGGATTAGCGTTACGTTAATCTTTCTATTAAGGCCCTTAGCCCGTAACATAACCCCCCCCTCTAAATCTAATCCTTATTTTTTCCCGTTATGCGGCAAACGTTTATTTGCAGCACCCTTTTAAGGACCTTGTTCCAAGGTGGCGATATTCGCAAATCCTAATCCAAGGGGTTTTCCGACGGTTACGGGGAAATTACGTTACGTATTTTACACCCGTACGTTTCTGGCGCATTACGCGTTACCAGTTTTATATTTTCGCGTTACTTTCCCTAAAGCTTTTTTTTTTGCCAATTTCTTTAACGCTTTATAAATATTAAGTTTATCTAAGTTCTCCCAGGCTTTATTACACGTTTCCGCGGCTATTTTTTATCGTTCAAATAACGACGAAATCTTTAAGGTCTTATTAACGCCAATATATCGGACGGCAACTTCTTTCCCTTTAAGATAATTCCTCCGAAAATATACCGTTTCGCAATACCTTAAATAACGCCCTTTAATTCGTTAACGGCATTTACATTAATAATTAATAATTAATATACCGATTTCTATATTTTCCATAATATTACCCTCCAATTAAAAAATTATTACGTATAAACGTACCGGAATAAGGGCCGTTAAAAATAATATTTCCGAACGGCAAAAAGATTATGCGAATTTTTCCTAAATATTAAGTTATTTTTCGTAATTCCATTATTTTTTCGTTTCGGCATTAAAGCCCAACATTAATGTGAAAATCTTAATTTTATCCGGCTATTTATTTTATCCGGCTTAATAAAAAAGTTTTTCGAATATAAAAATATATTCGGACGCCGTTTATTTATTATATTAATATAATTTAATTAAACGTTAATTAATTTTCAATTATTTATTAAATTTTTTATAATAATGGCAATATAATTTAAAAAGGGTTAAAAATTCGGCTTTTTTAAGGCTTTTTGCATATACGGCAAAAACGTTAATTTTTAAAGTGAAGGGCTAAAAATTCCGCAAATATAAAAAAATTATGTACCATTATTGCCAATCGCCTTTCCGTTAACGAATAACTTTTTATTTATTTCGAACCTCCAGGCATTATAATCTTTACGGCCTTATAATTCGCGAACGGTTTGTAAAACCTAATAACGCAGTTCCTCGGTATCCATAGCGAATAAATTATATACGAATAACGGGTGCATAATATTAACGTATTTCTTACGGCGACGGACCGTTCGCAAAAAAGGAGATTTCTTAATATATAAGGAGCTACATACGCAATAACTAAGGATATAGGCCATAACAGGTCTATTAAAAAATCTAGAGAACAGCTAAGAAAATGCGTAAGAGCAGCTAGCTATATATACAGGAGCCACGGGATTAACGCTACGCTAATCCCTCCACTAGGGCCCTTAGCCCGTAACAATAACGGACGTTTGCTAGGCCAAAATCTTTCAAATCCGTTTTTATCCTGATTTTTGTTATATAAACCAAGGTACGCCTTAATTTCTCTTTTTATATTTTCGACCAATTATTTTTCTTTATTTAAAATAAGCTTTGTAATTCCTTATAAACTAGGTTTTCGCCTAATAATACAGAATAAATAAGTTACTTAAATGTTATGTATCCAGTTAAAATATTATTTAGGAATTTTAGCTTTGTTAATATGAATAGATAAATTATCGAAATTAGCTTACTTTTATTTTTATCGGTAAAACTTTAATATTTTTTTTAATTCGATTGTTTAAAAAGATACTGTCGAATATTATAAAGGTACTTATTAATAGGATACATAAAAGGTTAATTTAATATCTATGTCCTTTAGTATTATTAGTACGAATACAATCGTAAATTATTATTTAAACGTAATTAAGATCCGAATTACTGATGGCGGCTTTTAATTTTTTATTTAATAGCGTATAATATCCTTAGGTAAGAAAACGGTCGGCTTTGAAAATATATACCAGCTTATTTTTTATGGCTCTGCGCAAAAATATGTATATTAGTATAATAATATTTTTCGATTAAAGGTATTTTTCGTCGGTAACAAGTATAATAGTTTTCCAAAATGGTGCAGCTACGGCATTAGACTTTAGGTCCGGATTATTTTCGAAAATTGGTGTTATTTTAGAATAGTTTCAAGAACGACTTCTTTTTAATTATATAGAGCAATAGGTATTAATCGATTAAAGTTAACTTTTTAATTAAAACGAAATATAGAAATACAAAATAAAGTATTGCCGAATAATCTGTTTTAGCATTTTTTAAAACTTCGATGTATTTAAAACCTTAATATTTGCAGTTTTATTTAAATTATTAAACCTAGATTAATTTATCTTTTTAGGGTTTAGTTTAGGATCAATCGGAGCCGGTTTTTTGTATTGTTTTTTCGACGACGTCGATACCATAATATTTATAATACCTTCTAAATATATCATAAATAGGGAATTATAATATAAGTAAAGAAATATGGGATATAATTAATAAATTCTAAAATTAATATGATATTAAAAATATTTAATCGTAACAGTAAAATATCATAGTAATTAATCGATAATATATTTGTTATTTTTCATTATGTTTTTAGAGAAAATTCTGGCACGCTAAAGAAATTTTAGGAAGTTTTTATTTGATATTGTTAAGAGATGTACCGTACGTCATTATCGTTTATGATTAATTGCTTACAAGCATTATTATTTTTGTATTTTTTTAAATTTTAATTTTTATTCTCCTCTATTTTTTGTTTATTAATAATATTTATTCCGTATTTACTTATATCGATATCTGCATCTGTATATATCCTTTTTTTCCTTTAATACGTTTAATCAGCTTATTTTGGGCATTCCCAGACCATCAAAACCTTTTAAGTGTTAGAGTTCTCGTGCTAGTACGAATTTTAAGGAACTGGTTAAGCAAATAGGCTATCCGTTAATTAAGGATACTATTTTCGATACTGTTAGAAGCGGTTAAGTTAAATATAATCAGAATTTTCAAAACTTCGATCGTTTTTCGATATATCGTCGTTGCGTCCTTAAAGACTTAAAAAACCTTATATTTACTAAATCTTTAATTCGCAAGGTAAATAATCTTTTGGCTTTTTAGTTTTAACGTAATAATAAGACTCCGATTAACCTATCCGATATTCGTAAAAGCTAAAATCCCATATATCGTTAGGCTCCTATATCCGAATTGCATTTTTCTTTTAGGTATCCATTCCGTAATATTACTAAAGGTAATAATTATGTTCTTTTTAAAACTTTAGTTGTAGATAATCTATTCCTTTTTAAATTTTTTTACCTTTAGTAAAAAATATACTAATTTACCGAAGGTAATCCAGCAGTTTTTCCAATCTTAGGTATTGTCGAGCAGTTTTCTAGAAGTTACCGATTAATAACGTTAATACTTAATATTGATATTAAAAAGATTTTTTATCCTTAACTTTATCGATTTCTTCCGGTCTAAATATTGTTAACTAATTCCTTGGTTTATTTACAAATATTACTAGATTAAACTTCCGTTAATATTTTTTTTATATTTCAGCATATAGTCGATATTTAGAACAGTAATGCGGTTATTGTTAATATTATTTCCAAACATTTCGAAATAAGTTATTTTTTCTATCGTACCCTGTTTTATTTTAATTAATAATAAATGTTTGAAATAATATTTATTTCATTTATTTTCGGTTTTATTACAGGTCGGTTTCTGAAATGGTGAATTATCGATATGTAAAAATACAGGCCTTATAAGGATAAGGCTGGTAGCCGACCAGCCACCGATTAGCCACCGACCCACCTACTAATATAAATCTACCATCTGGCAGCTAATAGAAAACGCCAAATGGAAATAACTTAATATATTTACTTTTTGGAATCTGCTTTACGACTAATTAAAGATTACCTTATCCAGCTTACAGCTATCTATCATTTTATAATTTTTCCATCTTTTATAAAAGGTAACGCAATAATTACCAAAAGCAGAACTCGCCGATTATAAAACAAACTTAAGTTATTAATCGAAAAGACCGCCGATCGGAACCTAATTAACAAACGATCGATTACGATACGGGAATAGGCAAAAAACCCTATAACGGAACCCTAACAGGCAAAAGATTATAATCCCCGGGATCCTAAATCCCTTTATACATATAATAAGGATACGTCTCGATAACTATTAGTTAAACGGTCGGAAAACGGGCGTAACATAATAACCGTATCCTGGAATTTAAAGCAAAAAAAGGTTAAACCTTTTACTAATAGCCAGATTTTGGAAATTATTCGTTAATAAAATAAATAATATTCGAAATTATTCCGATAATTAATCGAATAATAAATAATAATATAGGTTAAAAAAATAAAACTTTATAAGTTAATTATAATATTATCGTACAAATTTAAAAGCAATAAATAAATACCGCGTTATAATTATTCGAGGTTTTTCGAACGTACGTTAATTAAAAAAATTAAATAAAAATTATTACGAAAACTTACGCCGAAAAGCTAAGGCGAAATGCCTTTATTTATATTTAATAGGCCATAAGTTATATAAACCTTTTTATTATAAACGTTTAGCGATTATACCGTATTATGCTAAATTATTTAAATTACGAAAAGAAAACTAAAAATAAAAGATTTATAGATTTTTATTGAAAAAAGTTACGAAAATCCTAATTTTTTCGATAAGCAATATAAGGAATAATTTATAGAACTGTAATAACGATCCGGTTAATTGCCGTTAAATGTTTACGTTAAATAAAGGTTCTTAATTTATAAAACAAAGTTTACGGACTTTTTTAACCCGAAAAATAATCGGGATAATAAACGTTTTACTTTGAATTATTTTTATATATTAAAATTAAGGTTACGCAATATTTTATTACGAAAAAAGGTTAAATTAAAATAAATTAATAACGTAATACATAAGGTAAAGCATTATTAGAAAACTTAAAAAAAAACAAAAAAAAATTATTTTCTATTAAAAGTATTAATAAAGATAAATAATTTTATTTTAACGTTTTCGGGAAAAAAATCCTTAAAACAAACTAAAAACGCCGCGTAAAAATAATAAAGATCGTAAACGTTTTTATATTCATAAAGCAGATAATTGCCAATTTAATTTTAAGCCGAATAAATCCGTATAATTTAATACCTTTAACTTTTATAAAAGCCTAATTAAATATTATAATTATAAAAAATTAAATTATAAAAATATGAATTATAAATTTAAAAGAAATACGAAAACCCTGTTATTCCGGCTATAGAGAAATAAGCCATTAAAGGCCGTATAAAATGTTATAATATATAATAATAAATTAAATTAATTCTTAAACGTAAATCCAAAAAAGGAGCCGGAATAAACGTATATATTTAATCTATTTCGGCTAATAATTATAGGACGGTTAAAATAAACCCGCCTTTTAAAAGGAGGGTACTTATTAAAAGAAATACGGGGCATATAATAATATAAATAAATATAGATATCGGAATACAAGTAAATATTATAAGCAAAATATTAGCGAAAACGCTTAATTTTTAATTAATTTCCGTAAATATTTTAAGTTTTATCGGCGCTAACGGCGTATATATTAAGTATTTTAAGGCTTACGAAATTTCTGTTAACATAATAAATAATAATGGGAATAAACTAAAATTTAAATACATTTATTTTATAATATACCGTAATTAAAAAACGCCCGACTTTTTATTATTTAAACCCGGAATGGGTAAATTAGAAATTTTGCTAAATATAATTATATATTAATAATTATACGTATTATTATAAAAGGTTAATAAATAAGAAATCTCAAATTTAACGTTTTCCGGTAAGCAAATTTATACCATTAATTTAATAAGTTTAGCCAAAAAATTAAATATCCCGGAATTCGGGAAATAACAAAAATAAAAGATAATTAACCTCCTTATATATTTAAAAAATTTCCGGCGAATATATTCCGAAAGAATAGCAAAAAAATGCCTTAGTTATTAAAGGCAAAATATGTAATAAACTTAATCCTAAGGAAAACGCCTTTATTTGGCCTAATTTACCTTATTTCGGAAACCTAAAGGAAAATAGTCGAAAAATATATCTAAAAAAACCTGAAAATAAGCCGGATACGTAATTTAAAAATAAACGTAAAGGTATTAATATTATTTATGCCCAAGAAAAATAACAGTTTCCGATTATGCGTTAATTATAAAAGGCTGAATTAGGTAAAGATAAAAAACTGATATTTTTTATTTTTTATTTTAAAAAAAATAAGTTATCTAAAATTAATTAAGGTATTTTTGAAAATTAATTTTAAGGATATTTATTACTGTATTAAAATTAAAAAGAGCGATTAATAAAAAACCGTTTTCCGAACGCGATACGAATAATTCGAATATAGGGTTATATTATTTGGCCTTATTAATACGTTAATTACGTTTTAAATTTATATATATAAAATATTAATTAAATTAATTATGTATATATATATAATATAATTAAATAATATAATTATGAATTCAGATAACGAAAAAACATATATAAAATATTTTTAATTAATTTACGAACGGCTACTTTAATATTAATTATTTATTAAAACGTTTAAATGCGAATTTTTTTAAAAAATATAAAGTTTTTAAGATTTGTAATTAATATTAACGGTTTAAAGATAAACCGGCGATAAATTAATATTATTAAAACGTAATTAAAGCAAAATTAATTTATAATATTTAAGTATTTGTGGAATTTACAAATTTTTATCCGAAATTTATTACTTATTATTTGCGTATTATCAAATTTATTATTAAGTTTTTAAAAGAGGCGTAAGGCAAAAGTAAAGTAACAAAATTTAAATAGCCCGAAAAAGTTAAAAAGGTATTTTAAAATTTAAAAAAAAAATTTAATCGGCGATTATTTTCCGATATTAGGATAACGCTAAAAATATTTAAGTTAAAATAACTACCTTAATAAATACCATATTAAGGATATTTTTATAAAAATAAGGAAAATATTAATATCTAAATATATATTAATCGCAAAAATTAAGTTTAACCGAAAAACGGTAAGTTATAAGGTAATAGAAATTATTGGCGATTATAAAAAGCTTAAAATATTAACGGTAATACCTTAAAGATACGGAAAAAAATTTTAATATTTACCGATTATATAATATTAAACAATATAATAAAAGTGCCGGCGCATAATTTTAAAAAGAAGTTAACTTAATAAATTTATTATTTTACGTAATTTAATTTTAAAATTTAATATTAACTAAATATTATTAACTCGGCAGATAAATTATTTAAACGCTCGGATTACATAATAAGGAAAATCGCATATAAAAATATAATCCTTATATTATTTAAAAAATTCGGATTTACGAATAATATGCCGGAAAACGTAAGGAAAACGGTCGCAAATATATAATACGATTTAAAGTATTATAAGGAGGTAAAAGGCTTTATAAAAACAACGCAAAATTTACTTATTACAAAATTTCCAAACAGATTTTAGGTAGTAAAAATTTAAATAATTATTATTCGCACAAAAAAAAACGGAAAACCTTTATTATACGATTATAGCAAATTTTCGAAAAAAAAAGGAAAATAAAAAATTATATATTTGCCAAGTTTATCGTTTGCGAATAATAATATAAGTACGAATTACAGCAATAATACGATTAACGGTTAAATAATAATAACCGTAAATTATAACCGTATTACGATCAGATTCTGAAGAAGCTAAAAAAAAGAAATTAATATTAAGGTTAATATTCATAACTAATATATTATAAGTTCTTTAACAAAAAAATTGGCTAAAAACGAAACAGTACTTTAACCGAAAATTGCTTAATAATTTTACGATTAAGTTCGAAAGTTATAAATTAAAAATTTAAATATTATGGAATTAATATAAATAATTAAATATTAAACCGGAATAAAAAGAAAATTATTTTCTGAACCTAAATAAGGTTTTATATTATCGGAATAAATTTGTAATCCTGTTATAAAGCGTTTTACGGAAATAACTAATTAACAAATACCATAATAATTTAAAAATAAGACATATAAAATATGTCCGTACGTTAAAATTAATAACCACAAAGGTTTACTGGGAAAATATGGCAAATAATATCCGAAAATATATTAAGTAATATCCGAATTATTAAGATATAATAAAACTACGTTTTAAATTATATGGATAATTATAATCTTTACCGTTACCTAAATAACTTTTTTAAAAAAATCTTATTAAATTTTATTACGGGACTTTTTAAAAGCCTAAATTTAAACGAATTAAAATACGACATAATCCTGGTAATCGTTAACCGCTTTATAAAATTAAAAATTTTTATTTTTACGGTTAAAACCTTAATTATAACTAAATTAACTTAATTACTTTATAACGAGATTAAATATAAATTCGGTACGCCAGCTGGAATTATTAACGATAAAAATAAATTATTTACGAATTAATTCTGGGCGTAATTTTATAAAATACGAAAAATAAAACGGCAAATGTCGACCGCTTATTATCCGTAAACCAATAGGCAAACGGAACGTATTTATTAAGTTTTAAAATATTATTTCCGTAATTACGTTAATAAATATTAAAATAATTAAATAAAGTTATTACGAAATACGGAATTTATATATAATAATATATAAAATACGTTTATCGGCCATTTTTCGTTAGAAACCTTATATAAATATTATTTAAAAATAATAATATATTTTTTTATAAAAATTTACGGGATAAATATAAAAAATTAAAAAACGCTTGAAAAAATGGCGGTTATTCGTTAAATAATATATAAATATTAGAAAAAAATAGCAATAACTTAAAAAAACTATTATAATTAATGGTATATGCTTATAAAATTCTAATTAAGGCAATAAATAAATTTATCGATCAAATATTTTAAATTTAAAAATAAAAAATTCGTATTTATTTATATCCGGATTTTAATTAAAGAATAAATAAGTTATTAAATATATAAAATAATCCCTTTCATTATATATTAACAGATATATAATATATTACCAATATTTTTATTAAAACCGTAATATAACCGAAAACCGGACAACGTTTAAATAACGTTACCAAACTTAATAAAAGAATAAAAAGAATAAATAATAAAAAATATCGTCCGTTACCGAAATAACCGGAAATAACGCAAATATTTAATTAAATAAAAAGGTTGACCCGCCAAATATAATATATAAAAGCTCCGAAAATACTTTAAATACGCGCCCAAAATATTATAACGTTACGAAAAAAAAATTAAATACGTATATAAAAAATAAAACGACCTAAAAACCATAAAATAATAATAATCCGATCGGAAATTAATTATTTAATAATATAAATATCATAACAAATAATTTTAAATAAAATTAAAATATTAATATTAAAGTTTTACTTAATTACATAATTGTTTTTAAATTTTTAACAAATAATAACCCTATTATATACCGATCGAAAACTTATAAGCGATATAAAAAAAATTATATTTTTATTTCGAAAACAAAGTTTTGCATTTAATTATTAAATTTTGCGTTAAATAACCTTTAATAGGTATATTAAGGAAATTAATACAGAAATATCGGAAAATAATCGGAAAATATACGACGGCAAAAAATAAATACGTTTGTTAAATTTATTAAACGTAAAATCCAGAAAAAAATTAAAAACGTTTTACTTTTTATAAAAAATAAAGCCCAAATAACCGGAATATAATTTGTTATTAGTCGGAAATAAGGCACCGTCCTTAAAACGTTTAATATATTTAGGTTTAATAATAGTTTCGCCGGCCAGAATTATCTTTTAATTATAATTATTAATAAATATTAAAATTTCGTTAAAACGTCGAAAAACGGGCGGAAAATATTCGTAAATCAGGAACGTAACGGTATAGCGGCTTTTAAAAGTTATTTTACTTATAAGAATACCTTAAAATTACGCTTAATCGGAAATTAATTACGGAATAATAAGAAAAGGATCGTAATATTTACAAAAAAAACTTAAATTTGGAAACCCATAAAACGACGTTAAAACTGGATTTTCGTAACCATAACGGATAATTAAAAATTAATTTTTATTATATTAAAAAAACGATATTTTTTAATAATAACCGTATTAAGGGCGAATTCGGTTTCGCGAAAAACGTCGAATCGATAACCGACCGCAATTATATCGGAACGTTCGTATTAGGTACTTATAATATAAGCCTTTTCGAATTTATCGATTAACTCCTAGTTATCGGTACCAAATTAAAAAACCATTTAGGCGGTATTTTTAAAAACAATCAGAATTTAAACGGAAATTAAATAACGATATTAATAATATTAAAAATAATTATTTATTGCGCGAAAAGTTTTATAATAATAATTAGTTATAACGTAATTTAAGGCGTCCGGAATTTAAACATAAACCGTACGGTAATCGAAATAACGTTATATTACGTAAATATAATACAGCTTATTACCGTTCGTAATATAATTAATATCCATTTTATTATCGGCGTTAAAAGGATAACGTTTAAGGAAATCCTAATTTTCCTTAATATTAAAGTATTATCTTTTTTGGAATTCTTTATAAAAAAAATATGGCGAACGGAAATAATATGCAAAATAATCGGAAAAGGCGAAATGAAAATAAAGAAAAATAAGAGACCGAACGAAACGTATACGTAAAAAAAATAAAAAATATAGGCGCAAAAAGGAAAAAAAAAAGGTAAACAAAATAAGGTTAAAAACAAATAATAATAAGAAATTAGGCCGAACATAATTAATTACATAATATAATAAGTATTAATTATTACGGCAGTTATTTATAACATAATATAACGGTAAATTATTAATAAATATATATAATTAAATCTACGAAATACATTTTATCAAATTAATAATAATATTATTAAAAGTTAACAGTTTAAAAAGGGGAAATACTTATGAAAATATAGCCTTTATAAAAATAAGGCTGGTAACCGACCAGTTATCGATCAGCTACCAACCTAATTACTAGTATAAATTTACTATTTGGCAGCTAATAGGAAACGCCAGATGGAAATAACCTAATACATTTATTTCTTGGAATCTGCTTTACGATTGGTCGGAGATCACCTTACCCAGTTCACAGCTGTCCATTATCTTACATGATGTCAATTTTTAGAAAGCTGTTAATACCTAGTCGCCGATCACCAAAATGCTATTTTTCAAAAGTAAGCCCGGAATAAAAACCGTATTTATCGAAATTACCTGCGCCGGTCCTTTAAGTTAATTTATAGTACATTATATTAAGGACTTTCCGTACGCAAATTGGGCTATTTATTCAGATTTTTAAAATACTTAATCTGGTACTTTACGAACTTTGTGAAAAATGTTATTACGTTTCTAAATCACCTAGGAATTATAGAATATTTCCATTTTCCAGATATATATCGTTTTTTGGCTTTGCGGAAAATGGTTATAATAATTATATCAGCTCGATCGATAAGCAAAATTATATATTTAAGGATAATTAATTTAAGGATTTTCGAACTCATTTAATAAAAAGACCATAAATTAAATTAAATATTTATAAATTGAATTATAAGGTTCTTTATAAATTTGTTAAAGATTTCTTTTAGCGTTTAATTAAAAAATATTTACCGATTTACGTTATGTAATTAAAGTTCATAATATTTCGCAAAATTCGGATAAGTCGTAATACTGGTATTTCAGTGTGACGGCTAGGCGGTTTAACTAACCATTAAATCTTAGTCGTACGGGTTTATATTAGCAGGAGTATCGTGGAAATCTGAGCAATAAATATATTAATCGTATTATATCTTTTAATACTTTGTTATTGCAAACGATTGGTATTAATAAATATTGCAAGCTAAAGTTATTTAAATTATAGAAATAATAAACGTATATATTTTCGTTCTGGCTTAAGGTGCTTATTATATCTTAACGACATTTCTTTAGTTAAGTTCCTTTAAGCCCTTTTGAGCCCCCTTTGGTGTTTATCCGGCTTAAGCCCTTTTGACCAATTAGGGCCTTTAAGCCCTTTAAGCCAGTTACGTAATTTTTTGGCTAGGTTGGGGTCTGGTTTTTTAGGATCCTGACCGTTTTCAAAAACTAAGACCATTAAGTTATGATACGATTTCCCCCTTTCCAGCATTTTTGTCCTTAAAGATCAAATTATTCGTTTGTTAATTTTTAGTAAGTAACCTTTTTTTTTATATTTATTATATCGGGTCGTATTAAAAAGTCCAAGTTTCGTAAACGTATTAACGCTTTCGTTTTTTTAGAACGGATTAACCGCCTTGGTTTTATTATATTTTCGAATATTTTTTGTTTCCGTTACAAGTTTGAAAATAAAATTTGCAAGGCTTATTGCAAATTAGAGAAATATGCCTTTTATATCGCTTACGGAGGTCCTTGTGTTTTTTTTGGTCCTTCCGAATTTGAATATTATAAATTGATTATTGAGGAGGATCGTTTGGAATTGGAAAAACAAATTGCCGAAAAGGAATTTTTAAAGGCTTAATAACATTTTAACGAATTATTGGGTCGTTTAAATCGGTTGCGAAAATAGAAAAAAAAAATTTCGTTAATGGGGAATTGAAATGTTTCGCCGCGGTATTTAGGGTACGGAAATGATGGAGGAATTTGAACGTTTCGAAAAGGAATAAGAATAGTTGGAGGCCGCCGTTATAGCTGTTACGTTAACGCAGGTTGCAGCCAATTGGTCCGATATCCCGGCTATTAACTGGTCGACCCTTAACTGGAACGCGCCCGTTATTATTGGTAAAAGTTTTTTAATAAGCGTTAAACGCTAATAAGGTTTTTGGCGGGTTTTTAGATATTTTCGGAATCCGGGTACTTTTTCCACTTAATTAGGTACTGGGTAAGTCCGTTTTGTTTTCGTATATCGAATATTTTTTCCATTTTGTATATTTGTTCGTTTTTTATTTTTATGTCGTTTTATGCCGTATGTATTTTGATTATATTTGTTATTAATTCGAAAAAGGAAATATAAAAAATTAAATAAAGTCTAATTTTTAATAAAGGTTTTAATTAATAGTTATTTTCTAAGATTTTCTTAGTGATTTTATATGGACCAATATATTTAAAATCGAGTTCTTGTTAGGTTGCTTTATTTAAATATTTTTTATAATGAAAAAAACCATTTTCACCTTTTTGAAAATTAATTTTTTAACTTTTTTTATTTATAATATTTATTTATTTAATTTTATACGAATTCCAATTGTATTTTTATTTTTTTAATATAATTATCGAAATTATCCCGACGTAAGAATTATTTTAATATTAATTGGACCGTTATTACGTATTTTTTTATAAATTTTTAAAATAAAATTAAAATTTGCGTTTATAAGTATTCTCTTAATGCTTTTTTGGTAGCTAATATTATAAATTAATTGTACGATCGGTAATTTTTTAACCTAGTTATTTTGTTCATAATTGATACAATATCGTAAGTAAATTTTTAAAATTTTATTTATTTGTTTTATTTATTTATTTATTTAAGATTTAAATACGTTAAATAATTTGTAATTTAGGCCAATTTATGTTAAAAGGTTTTATTAAAACTTAAATATAAATATCGATTTTTTATTTAACATAATTTTTATTAATAATTCGTATATATTAAAAATTTACTTAAAGAAAATATACGCTAATTATTCGGTATTTGTATCCTTATAATATGGTAAAAAATAAGAAGATTTCGTAAATCGATCGCCGGTTACGAAAATGTTACCGTAATATATTTCCATAATTAAATTTTCTGATATAAGAAATTTAATAATAAAATCGAATATAACTAAATATTATAATTGCTTTACGATTAATAATGGTTATAGTTTTCCGTATAGCTTATGTCGTCGAGTCTTTGTTTTAACGCAAATATCGTATTGCCGTATAACTTTTTGTATTATTAATTTTATTCTAGGAAAAGAATATATACGTTAAAATTGTTTCAAGGTTTTATAAATTCTTGGATATCCGTATAATTAATATTTGTATATTTTTTGTATTAGATTCTTTTAATATTTTTTTAAAATTTGTATTTTGTTTGTTTTTTGGTTTTCTGGAAGATTATTATTATATTATTAAGTTTTTTGATATATATTATTAGGTGATACCCGAATTATCGTAATTTGCCGTAAACGTAAATATCTTTTTATAATGGTATCGAAAAATATATAGCTAATTTTAATTAATTTTTTTTCGACGTTGGGTTATTTGCTTAAAATATTTATTCTGCCGTTTTTTAACTTTTTTTATGAATAATAACGAAATCGAAGTTCGCTAATTTTTTTACGTATCGAAGTTATTATTTTATAAGTTCCCTAATCGTAATAAATCGGATAAAAGTTTAATAATCCGTATAAACCTTAATCCGGTATAAATTTCTTTTTAAAAAATACTTAAATTCCCGAAATGCTATAATAATAGCCATAAATTTATTATCTGGGATACCGTAATTAAATTTGGCTTTTTTTAATTTGTACGAAAAAAATATAATAAGGTATAATTTGCCTTAATTATCCCTTTATTTAATTATTACGTTTAACGCGTAATTCGAAATATCGGTTTTTAATTTAACGGGGTAATTTAAATTGTACATAATTAATATTAGCTTACTGGTAATTATATTCTTAATATCCTAAAATACTTTTTCTGTATTTGGCATCTATTTAAACTCTTTTCTTTTTCGTAAAATTCGTTAGGGGTATAATTATTTTGCTAAAGTTTCGAATAAATTTTCTGTAGTAATTGGCGAATCCAAAGAATACCTATATTTCCTTAACTGTTATTAACGTTTGTTATTTTGTAATTATAGCGATTTTCTTAGGGTTTATCTTAATATATCCTAGGGTAATAATATATTTTAAATATTTTACTTTTTATATATAAAATTAACTTTTTTTTGTTATTAACAAATAATTTTATATTTTATGAAACTTAAAAAACTTTATAAATATATTTTGCGTATATTTTTTTATTTTTAAAAAAATAAGAATGTCGTCGAAATCGTAAACGACGAAAATATTAAGGTATTTTCGTAATATGTAATTTATTATTCGCTAGAAAATTATTAATACGTTTGTAAATTTTATTAATATAATTAAATATTTAAATAGTCCGTATTTCGTTTTGGAAGTTTTTTTTATTTATATCCTTTTTTAATCCTAATAAAGTTATATTTATTTTTGAAATCGAACGTCATAAATTATTTAGTTTTATAAAGTTGGTTTTTTATTTCCGTTATTAGGGGTATTAATATTCGATTTTTAACAGTAATATCGTTAAGTTGCCGATAATTAAATATAAATTGTAATTTTCCGGTTTTTTTTAATATAAAGAATATCGGGTATTTTGCTTGTAATTTCGAAGGTCGAATCCATTTTTTCTGTAACCGATTTTCCAGATATTTTTTAAGAATACGTAATTCGTTTTTGCTGAAATTGTAAACAAAGTAAAACTTCGTCGAAAATCCTTTTTTGAAAATTATTTTATAATATTATTCGCTATATTCTAATAATTTCGTATCGAGCTTTTTTTTAAAAAACTGTTTATATCTATGATATTATAATAATATATTAATTAGATTTTCTGATTTCTGGGGCTGTTATTCTTATTATTTTAAATCATTACTTAATTATTTTAATTTTGTTTTAATAATAATAATAATACGTTTTTTTTAATACCCGTTTCTTTTCTTATATTCTATTTTTTAAGTAATAAGGTATTTATTATATCCTTATGCCTGCATTTATTATTATTATCGATTAAATATCGAAAATTTTTTTTTTTCGTTTATTAATAAAAAATAAAACGAATTTTACCTGGCCAATTCCGCGATTAATTAAATTCCGTACTGGCATATCTTTAATAATTTTAAGATCATATCGTAATTCCCGAATAAAACGATATCGAAATTAATTATTTAATATCGTTTTTTGATGAAAATCTCGAAATAATTAATTTCGCGTATAATTTTTCCGTTATTGTTAACGAATTCTTAACTTTCGGCATTTATTGTTATATAAGGTTTTAATTTATATTTTTATGGTAATTTAAACTTATTAACTATATTCGGTGCAATATAATTCCCGCCTAGAGCTGCGTAATTTACTATTGCGGTATATTAATGCGTTTTGATTCGTATTTCTAAAATAATAAAGTCGTTACTATTTTTTATTATCGCATTTAAAGCCTTTTTTAAAAATTCTTTTTAATTTTTTTAGGTTTCGTTATTCTGTAACTCTTTTACAACTAATTCTTTTCTTTTAATTCATATTTAAATTTATCGAACTTTATTTATATTTTTTTCGTTTAACGCGTTAAACTGCTATATTTATCGTTATTGCCGTCGTATTATTCCTTTAAATTGTATTAATTCCTTTTATTATTTTTATAATTTGTTTTCTTATCGAATAAATTATTTTTTCATATTTACGATTATATCTTATAATACGTTATCCTGGTTATCGTTCCAGAGATTTTCTGTGAATTAACGTATTTTTTTAATAATTTTTCTTTCCTGGGAATTTATGGTAAATGCTAATTAAAAATAAAGGTTCGTAATAGCTTTTTAATAATGTTTTTTTATCGTACGCTGGATTAACTTTTTTCCGTTTGGTAGTTATACTATTTATAATAATAAAATAGGCTTTTTTACGGGTATTATTTTTTTTCGGGCCAGTTTTTTGTTTCGGCTAACTGCTGGATATCTTTTAAGGTTATGGTTCGAAGTTATCGATACCATTACTTATCGTCCTTGTTATTTCCGGTACGGTTTGGAAAATCGAATCCTTTATAATATATACGGGTAATTCGTTCATAAATATGCTGTTTTCATTTTTCGTAATCGGGATATTTTCGTTATTAATAATATATGGCGTATATTCTGCTATATCGATTAAAGGTTCCGGGATAAATTTTTTCTGTCCAATTCTGGTATTCGCGTAATTATCCTTATAATATTTCTTATTATGTTCGCGATATTTATTAAGTTAACTTTCTGGCTTTTCGTATTTTTCGTCGAATTTCTTATCGTAATGGTCCTGGTTGGACTTTTTGTCGTAAGCCCGATATATATTTAGCTTAAATTATATTAATAACTTTATTATCGTTTTTTTAATTGTTTCTGGACCGTCTTTCCGGTATAGGGGTCCAATTATCTTGCCGTAACCTTTTGGGTTTTTTGCATTTATAGGCCTTATGTCCCATTTTGCCGCAATTAAAGCATTTAATCTGGCTCCAGTTTTATTTATTGGTAACGCCGAATTATATAAGTCCTGGCGCCGTTCCGTAAAAAGTAAGGGGTGCGTTTTGTTTTTTCCCTTAGTTAAACTTATGGTATCCCGAACGTAAGGCATATTGTTTTTTTTTATTATTCTTTAAACTGTTAATTATTAATTTTAATTATCTTTATAATATACCAATTTAAAACAATTAATTGCTTAATCCGAATAATTTTATTTTTTACATTATCCTTTAACTTTTTGTAAAATATATTAATAAGGGCGTCAGCTTTATCGTTTTTTTATTCCGCCTTAGCCGCGAAATCTTTGAAGGTTACGGCGTATTTGGACGCGGATTCCTTTTATTAAAGTTATAAAAATTACTGGGCCGTAAATCGTTTTTTATCCGGGTTGCCGAAATTATCGCGTATTTTGTTTTCGAAATTAGTATAAAGTAAAAAAATCTTATTGGTAAAATTTTTTTATCCGGTTTTTTTACTTCCAGGAAATTTTTCATAATGGGCTTAAACTAATCGGCCGCATTTTCTATTAGGTATGCTTTTACTGCTAAGATTATATCCGCTAAATCGCTAAGGTCTAAAAAGCAAAAACAAATTTGTACCTAAATTAAAAAGGTTTAAGGGTTACCCTTTTTATCGTAGGGTTCCGGCTTTTTGGGCTTTATGTAAGCGAAAGAGGTTTAGGTAAATAACGTAGCCTTAAGTTGTCGAATTTCTTTTTCCAGTTCTCGAATTCGAGCCTGAAATTACTAAATAAGTGTTTCCTAAGCGCTGGTTAATATTTTGATAATGTTAAATACTGTTTAGAATCTGACGGTATTACTGAACAAAAGTTTATAACGTATAACGGTTAAACGGTTTAATTAATTATTAAACCTTAATCGTACGAGTTTATATTAGTAGGAATGTTGTAAGAATTTAAGCAATAAATATAATAATCATATTATATCTTTTAGTACCTTATTATTGTAAACAATTAATATTAATAAATATTGCAAACTGAAGTTATTTAAATTATAGAAATAATAAACGTATATATCCTCGTTCTGGTTTAAGGTGCTTATCATGGCTTAACGACATTTCTTTAGTTAAGTCCTTTTGAGCCCCTTTAAGCCCCCTCTGGTGCTCATCCAGCTTAAGCCCTTTTGACCAATTAGGGCCCTTCAGCCCTTTGAGCCAGTCACGTGACTTCTTGGCTAGGTCGGGGTCTGGTTCTTCAGGATCCCGACCGTTTCCAGAAGCCAAGACCGTTAGGTCATGACATTCAGCAGTTTTAAGAATTAAATAGAAATATGAATTAATATCTCTTTCTATATATTAATACTTTGTAAATCTCGGCGATAATTCTTTTTTCCTATTTAATTAATCAGTTTCGTATATATTATTAATATCTATGACTGGATAATTTTCGAATTATCTATTTAATATTTGAATTTTAATATTTGTTTTAATAGTTCTGTGGTTTTAAATTGCTAGTTTTCCTGTAGTTCGATATTTATATTATTTGACGTTTTATTCGTAATATCGTATAACGGATCGAGTGTATTAGGTAATAGTTTTATCCAGTTATTTTTGGCAAATTATTCGCTTCTTAATATCGTTTTTATATCTTTAATAAATTGCTTTAATTTGTTAGTAAAAACGGTTTTTCGTAATAATGTTCTATTAATTTTCTTTAAACGGTAAATGTCGTAATTAATTTAATTATTAATTAAACACGATTTGGTTTATCGGTACTTTAGGTTTATTCCTTTAGATATATTAATATGTCGTAATATGTTATAAAGCAATATTAAGCTGTTAATTTCTAAGCGCCAAAGCTTTATTTTATTTTGTTTTTCTGATTAACCAATTAAGTAATTTTGCGGCGTTACGTAATAATTACCTTAATTGCTTTGGTAAAATCATTAGCTTTGCACTCTATCAACATGATTCGTTATGTAATTAAATTTTCTTTTAATATATTAAGATTTTATATTATAATTCTTTATATTGATATTATAGTTTCGATCAGTAAAAATACCTTTTAGCTGTACAATAATTAATAAACGCTAAAACCGTAACTTTTCATAATAGTATTATCCGCGAATATTATTTTGGGCAAAAATTTAACCTATCCTTTACTCGTACCGTTTGTCGTTTTTATTAATCTTTTAAGGCTTTAGATATGCCCTTTTTCGATTAATCTTTAACACCAAATAACGTATGCAGTTTTAACCTTTTCTTTAATCCTAAGTTTTTTACAAATTCCGATAATTTTTCTTATACTTTTAAAATTTTTCTCGATTTTAATTTTAACCGGAATTCCGTATCGGTAAAGAATATCCTTATTTAAAAACTTCTTGATTACCATAAACCTTATTATATGTAAGCTTTTAATTTCGAAATATCGGGATAATTCGTATCGGATTTGGATAATCGCTTTGTATTTATTATCGTTTAACATAAATTAAACGTTAATAACCTAGATAACTGCGATGTTTATGAGATCCGAAAAACTATGGTTTCTTTCGAAACATTAATTAGTGGCTTTCTGGGACAGAACGTAAGCAAGGATTGCTTTCCGTATATGTTTATATATATCGCGCTAATAATATAAAATAGCTATACGTTAATAAGTCGTATCTCGTCCTTTATAATCGTAATTTTCGTAATATTATTTGATTATTATTAGGCGTTATTGTTCGCTATTAATAACTTTACGATTGCCATATTGCTTTTCCGTTTTGCGCTATAAAATATTATTTTAGATAAAATATTTTAGGACTTTGGTTTTAAAAGTTATTTTTTTTATTATTACATCCGTTAATCGATTAGAAAGTCTTAATATTATGAGAAATCTTACGTATTTTTGCCATCGTTTAAATTAAATCCTAATAAAAGATTTTTCTTTTTTATTTAGGCTGTTCCGGTTATAAAATGTAGCCAAATAACGTTTAGCTAGATATTAATAAAATTATCGACTTTTCCTTCCAATTAATCGTTTAGTTCGTTAAAAGGCCCGGCTGGTTTTTTCGATAATTTATTAACGGCCGTATTGTTTTGCCAAGGATAGATTTACTTTAGAAATCGAAAAGCTTGATTTTGGCAATTTAACGAATTAGTAAAATAGCAGATAATAAGTTTATAAAGTTATTATTTTATATTATTAATATCTTGGCGTTAATTTTTAATTTAAATCGAATTCTATAAATATTGTTTCGAAATGGCCTTAAAAATTTTAGAATAATTTAATATTCCAGCTTAATAATATCGTAATTTAATTCGGCTTTTTTCCAGGTACCATTTTTATAGCGCACCAGGTATTTTACGTTATTAATTACCTAGCCTAACGTTTTTTCGAAATTTCGCCCTTACAAATCCGTCTTTACAATAATTTCTTCTGCTCCGAGGCTATAATTAATAATAATTAAGGTTAAAGCCGTTGTAAAGTTTTTCTTAAACGTCTTTATAATATGCTTCTAATTAGGGCTTTAAATAAAACTTTTGTTTTTGAAAAATAAATAAATAAAACGTTTCGCTTTAATAATATAATGCATAATAAATATCCGATAATAAACGGTAATCCTTAAAAAGGTTTTAATTTTCGATACGTTTTATAAGGACGTATTTCCAGAATTTTTATTATTTTGGCCGCATTAGGGTAACGATTATTCGTACCGTAAAAAAATCCGACTCTAACCGCAAATTCGTAGTACTATTAGAACTTTTGCATATTAGTCGTAACTCCGATAAGTTCGTAATTAAAAAAGGTTTTGTTTATGTTAATACTATACTTAAAAACAAACCATCGAATTCTGGGAAAATTCTTAATATTATCATATCGTATTTTTAATCCCTTAATATTAACGTTATGCACGAATAGCCGCGTAATTTCGGACATTAAATTATAAAGAATTTTCCTAATTACGAGATAAAAGTAAACTACAAAATTAATAAACCACATAGGCATGGTAATATATCGGAATATTTCTAACAGTATTACGAACGTTATTATATCTTTATTAACAGGAACTAAAGTAACCTAATTATACCTAAAAAAGCATTTATAAAGAAAATTAAAAAAATATGTGGCGAAATTTGCGGAAAGTTTGTCGCAGTTTTTTGGCATAAATGCATCTCGTAAAATAACGGCGTTTAGGTTTATCGTAAAATTAATTAGTTATAAACTGTTATCTTTTTTTAATAAACAACCAGGTATTCTAGTACGTAATATGCGATTATTTAAGTATTCTTTCGATATATATTCGTAATATATCGATTTTCGTATCCTCTATATTAATTAGTATCATAATGCCTTCAACTTGTTATACTTTGTAGAAAATAATTTTAATTTCGTAAAAGAGCTACGATAATCTTTTTAATTTGATTATATTCCTATTAGTCTTATCTTAAGGCAGCTTTTTTCCAGAATTACATCTTTTTAAAGAAGGCTTTTTCCATGTGAATAAACCTATCGTCGATTTGATTAAATAAGGTCTTAGTTCTTTTTTCGGTTAATCGGATTTTTCGGAATATCGAAATAAACCTGGGAAATAATGCTATTAATAGTATGCCAGGTTTATCTGGAATACTTTTTTGCTCCTTAATCGTTTGCATAGCTTTCTTAAGTTCCTTGGATTTTCAATCTGGATTCTTAGGTAATATCGATTTATTGGGTAGTACATTATGGACAGGAACCATTTTCTTTTATTTGGGCTTGTACATGGTATTAATTTGAATTTTCTTTTTTTTCCTTAATATTGTTGTACATATTTTCTCATAGAATTCTATATAACGAATATGTTAACTTTTTGTTATCGAATTATCTCAAAATCATGTTTTTAAGGTTTAATTTATTTTTTATAACTTCTTCGATTGTTTTATAGTTTTGATTAAGGGACCTTTTTTAATTAAAAATATAAATAAGCTTATATCGAGTTTATTTATTTTTTCGTTATTAAGCTTATTTGTGCTAATATAACGGTTTATAGGTTTACCGGCTGGATTTTTTCAGGTTAACTATTTCCGCGGATATTGCGGTTAACGTGTCTTGCCGGTATTAAGAAAATGGTAATTTTCGTCGGCTCGAACTCTAGAATCTTTTTTATTATTTTTAGGTTTACGTTTAATATTATTTTTGTCATGATCCAACTACTTGGCACGACTAAAAACGGTCAAGAGGAGTAGGGCTACTACAAATCACGTAATCCAAAGAATCGTTAGCAAATTCAGCAAATTTTAGATCGCGAGGATTATTAATAAATTTAATAAATCTCAAAATTAATAAAAAGTATAATTTATATAAGATTTATTTATAATATTTATTAATATTAAGAAATATAATAGCTTATGATATTTATTATTAAAAATCTTATAATAGTTGTATTAATATCAACCTGTATAATTAAGGTTTAATAATTAGTTAAATTATTTAGCCGTTATACGTTATAAGTTTTTATTTAGTAATACCGTTAAACTTTAAGTAAAATCGCCGATATTATGTTTACTAATAAACTGTCCGAATAACCTATTTCCTAAGTTTTTAATAACCCGAATACCGGAATAAAATCCGAAAAGAAAAAAGGCAGCCCTACATTTTTCGCGAAAAGGTTCTTCGACGCGTAGATGCCATAAATAAACGTATTTTTAGCATAAGAAAAACAATAATAATCTTATTACGTCTTTTTAAACCGCCTATAAGAAATTAAAAGAAAAAGAAAAAAGTTCGAAAATCGGAAAACCTTTTCGAACGAACCAGGTTATTGAATTGAATTTATTAAGAAATTAATAAAGATATTTAAATTCTTTAAACTAGAATTTTTTAACGGAATCTTATCTAAGCTATAATTATTTTAACTTAATGCTAAATATATTTCGAGTATTTTATTATTCGACTAATTACGCTTATTATACGAATCGAATTCGTAATTAAACGATTTACTGACAACGCGATTATTTGGTTCGAACTCGTTATAAAGAAATACGTTATTTTGCTAGTCGAAAAACGAAATCTTAAAATAATGCGAATATATAACGATTACGAATAATTTGAATTAATATTAATAAAGATTTTTAAAATAATAAATCAAAAAACAAAAGCCGAAATATAAACCCAACAATTACGATAAAGGAAATTAATATCTAATTACGGCAGTACGTTCGTTTAATTAAGATTTAAGCTAAATTAAGGACAAAAAGCATTAATAGCTAAGTTTTTCAATCGCTTAAAAAACGAAATAAAGGAAAAGCTTTTCAAACTTGATCGGCCTAATTATTTATCAAATTATATCGTTATGGCAGTCAAAATCGACAATCGACAATATCCTTGGCATACCAGAGGTATTAAAAGAAGGAATAATAATAAACCTCGATATATGGCTAATACCAATGCTTCTCGACGCCATAACAATTTTTGCGATACGGAACCAGAATCTATAGAATTAAGGACCAATTATAAGAAGGACTAGAACCAGACTAAATGCTTTAATTGTAACAAAATAGGATATAAGGCAGCATGGTACAAAGTACCTAAAAAACCCTATCAGGATAACTGGAAACCTGTACCTAAGGAATAATCTAGAAAAAAAAAATCAAAAAACGAAGGCAAATCCATTAACATAATTTGGCCTAAATATCTACCGAGCTCCCTATAGCGAAAAATCCAATAAGAAATATGCGAAATAAACAAATTAACTTAAAAGATTTCGCGAGCATAATAAAAAGATTATAAGAATAGTTAGGTAAATACCAGAATTAAACAGAAAAAATCTGTCTCGGAATCCCTAATCGATATGGCAAAATACATACCGTATATTATCGACGACGAGAATATCCGGATCGTAAAAAATAAAAATAATATATTTACGAAAATATTATCCGTAGATATTATAACAGATTTAACTTTCTAAACCGAATCGGATATAACAAAAATAATAAATAATAATATCGATATTTTCGATATTTAGTCCCGGGAGATAATATTCGTTAACAGGCCGCAACAGAAAGTTGGTTCCAAAAAAGACAATATCTTTAGAAAAACACTTTTTGCTATTACGAATAATATAACTATTAAATGGAAAAAAGGTTGATCTAATATATAATGGAAAAGCATTGCTAAAAAGTTATTATAAATTTCTATTTTCGATTAGTATTTATTAAAAACTTTAACGAAAGAAAGGCTATCAAAAAATATGTTAATTTACAAACGAACTTTAAAACGATAATGAGTACGACGTATAATAAGATGCTGTCGAAACAATAAAAATGTTTTTCTTAATAATAAAAAATTATAATAGAACCAAACATAAGTAATATAACTCGAAAAAACAGTACGCCGACAATAACGACAGATATAACAGCTTAACGTGCTATATATCAAAACATAGATTAAATTCGACAAATTCGAACAAAAATTAAAAGACAAAAGTTATTTGTAAAAAAGCCGCAAAATAACAAAACCTTAAAAAATTAGAAAAACTTCCTAAAAAGGGCTTTAAAAGTAACGATAAAAATCGTTAAGTACTTTATTACTTTGAATATACGAATTAGAACGTATTAATATACCGGAATAATAGAGTATGAAATTCTGGGCGGAAGTTATACTATACTGGATGTGGTTAATAAGCTTAGATTGCCATAGAGATATAAGTTAAAACTTTATATAACTACGAATGTCGAAAATCAGGAATTTGCGTACGATAATAAGAAAATTATATACGAAATAAATTATTTTAAGATTCATAGTTAAGGACGATACTAGATGATTAATTTCGATATCGTTTTATTTAAGAATTACGATATAATCTTAGAATTACTATAAATACGCTAATACGGAATTTTAATTAACGAAAAAACTGGCCGAGTAAAGTTTGTCTTATACGCTGTTAATAGGCAAAAAAAATTTAAAATCTTAATATTTAATCGAAAATAACGACGAATATAGGCATAAAGATACAATAAAAACCTTACCATCTAAAAGGATAAAATACAAAAAATATTATTATTAAAAAAAATACGACGTACTATTATTACTATTAAAGCGAAATTAAAGCAATTAAATAACGATCTAAAGTAGCAACCCCAAATATTAAAAAAGTATAACTAATATGCTATTATGATATCACCGATGTAAACAATTTTTTAAGAAAAGGCTTGATACGAAATTACTAAAACATAGCGAATAAAATTATAAAATAATCCTTAAGAAAAGATTTTCGACGAAATTTTACCTTATTTACAACTTTAACGGAAACAAATTACGCGCTTTCAGAAAATACCTAAAAGATCAGTTATAAAAAGGATAAATTCGACCTTGAAAATCACTAACAAAATATGTAATATTTTTCGTACCAAAAAAAACGGAAAATTATAGCTGTAAGATAATAGATAGCTGTGAGCTTGGATGAGATGATCTCCGACCAGTCGCAAAACGTATTCCAAGAAGTAAGTATATTAAATTATTTTTATCTGGCGTTTCCTACTAGCTGCCAAATGGTTGATTTATACTAGTAAGTAAGTGGGTGGTTGATCGGTGGCTGGTCGATTACCAGCCTTATCCTTATAGGAGTTGTATTTTCATAATTATTTCCCCCGTTTAAACTGTTAATCCGCAATAATATTATTATTAATTTAATATAATCCGTTTCGCAAACTTAATTATGTATATTTGCTAATAATTCCCCGTTATAAATGCGTAAATTATATTGTATTATAGGTAATTACGGGAATAATTAATGCTTATTATGTTACGTAATTAATTATGCTCCGCTTAATTTCTTATTTTAATCCGGTTTTTAACTTTACCTTGTTTACTTTTTTTCGCGCCTATATTTCTATTCCTTCTATATGTACGTTTTGTTCGGTTTTTGGCTTTTTTTTATTTTTATTTCGCCTTTTCTGTTTATTTTACGTATAATTTTCGTTTGTTATATTTTTTTCGTAAGAAGTTCTAAGAGAAGTAATACTTTAATATTAATAATAACTAAGATTTCCTTTAGCGTTATCCTTTCGACGCCGACGGTAAAAGAGATATTAATCGCATTATAAGCGATAATAAGCCGTATTATATTTACGTAATATAGAGTTATTTCGATTACCGTATAATTTGCGTTTAAATTTTGAACGTTTTAAATTACGTTATAACTAGTTATTATTATAAGATTTTTCGCGCAATTAATAATTATTACTAATATTATTAATATTGCCGTCTGACTTTTATTCAAATTTTGATTATTTTTAAAAGTACCGCCTAAATAATTTCTTATATCGGTATTGATAATTAGGAATTAATCGACGAATTCCAAAAAGTTCGTATTATAAGTACTTAATATAAACATTTCGACGTAATTGCGATCCGTCGTTAACTTGATGTCCTTTACGAAGCCGAGTTCGCCCTTAACGCGGTTATTAGTAAAAAATATCGTCTTTTTAATATATCGGAAGTTAATTTTTAATCGTCCGTTATAGCTGTAAAGGTCCAGTTTTAACGCCGTTTTATGGGTTTACAAATTTAGGTTTTTTTTTGTAAATATTACGATCGTCTTCTTATTATTCCGTAATTAATTTCCGATTAGGCGCAATTTTAAGATACCTTTATAAATAAAGCGATTTTCGAAGGCCGTTATGCCGTTATATTCTCCGGTTACGAATATTTTCTACCTGTTTTCCGATATTTTGACGAAATTTTAATACTTATTAATAACTATAATTAAAAAAAGGCTTTACTTAATAAAGCTATTACTAAACTTAAATAGGTTAAATGCTTTAAGAACGGCGCCTTATTTGCGATTAATAACAAATTATATTGCGGTTATTTGGGCCTTATTTTTCGTAAAAAATAAAGCGTTCTTAAATACCTTTTAAGCTTTACGCTTAATAAATTTAACAAATGTATCCGCCTTTTGCCGTCATATATTTTCCGATCGCTTTCCGATATTCTTACGGTAATTTCCTTAATACCGTTATTAAAAGTTAATTAACGTAAAACTTAAGAACTGAACGCAAAAATTTGTTCTCGAAATAAAAATTCGATTTTTTTTACATCGCCTATCGGTTTTCGATCGATATATAATGAGGTAACTATTGGCTAAAAGTTCAAAACAGTTATATAACTAGGTAATGCTTTTATATTAATATCTTCATTTTGCTTAAAAATATCTTTTGTAATTTTGTGATTATTAGGCGATTAATTTCCGAACGAGCTGTTATTATCTCACAGTTTTTAGGTCGTCCTATTTCTTATATATATATCTAACTTTTTTTTCGTAACCCTATAATATCTTAAGCGCATATTCGAAATGTTTTTAAGGGTTTTACGTATTATATTCGATAAGTTAATTTTCTTATTTAATTAAAGATTTGCGTTACCCTTAACTATCTCGATAATAAACGATATATTTTATTATTTATTTTTCGTATTCCTTTATTAAGTCCGGCAAGATTATTTATATGTCGTCCGGTTCCCGGTTATATTACGGTTCTAATACCAAACGTAACGTATTACTGTATCTATTGCTTAAACTTCCACGATACTCCTACCAACATAAACTCGTATGACTAAGGTTTAATAGTTGGATAAACCGCCTAGCCGTCACACTATTACTTAACTAGCTTATAATACTAGTTATTACGACAATATTAAAATAATATCCGCAAACGTTAATTTTGGTTTTATCATGGAAATTTATAGAAAAATACGCGACAATCGTTTGATTAATATTAAAGCAATCCGTATCTTAAAATACCTTAAATATTTATACTAAGAAATAAAAATCAAATTGGAATTCGTACGTTATCGAATAAACAAATATTATAACGAAAAAAAAATTAAAAGAATTAATCTTTAAAAAGGGAAAAATGGTTTATTTTATTATAAAATATACATAAACATAAACACCTAGCAAAATCCTCGATTTTAAATATATCTAATTACATAAAATTACTAAGAAAAAAATCTTAAAAAACAACTATTTAATAGAATTTCTATTAAAAATTAAACTGTATTTACTGTTTTATATTTTCTTATTCGAATTAATAACAAATATAATCAAAATACATACGACATAAAACTATATGGAAATAAAAAACGATACGATATATAAAATAGAAAAAGTATTTAACAAAAAAAACGGACTTACCCAATACTTGATCAAATAAAAAAAGCACCCGGATTTTAAGAACATCTAGGAACTCGCCGAAAACTCTATTAACACCTAACGTTTATTAAAGAATTTTTACCAGTAACGACGAAGCCGCCAGAAATAATCGCGTTCTAATCCACGTTTATAATAAAGTCCGAAAAATAAGATTATTCGGAAAAAGCGGTATGAAACTTAATTTCTAAACGGTCGCGCTTCGCTTTCAAACGATCGGCTTTTTCTTGTTTTTTAAATTCGTTTAATGATTAAAGGCTCCGGTTAATTATTTTTATACCTTTTTTGCGAAAAAGATCTTATTAAATTTGAAAACGTTTTAAACGAAATAATACCTTATTTAAATAACGAAATATCAGTAATAACTTTTAACAAATATCACGCAAGTATTAACGGGCTAAAAACCTGTTTATTTTAAAATATTTTATTTTTAATTAATATTATTTAAAAATAAAAAAACTGTGGAAAATATTATAATACCGTTTTTTTAAATATGTTATAAATAATGCGTTATATTATTCAATATAAAATATAATTTATTAACACGAAAATACAATATATAAGGTATAATTTTAAAACCGAATTTAAAAACGAAATAACTTGAGGCTTTACGTTTTTCCTTTTAATTAATACGTTTACGATTTTTAACAATTCAGCGGGATATAATAATAAATAAAAGAAAAACTTATCGGAAAAATGTTAAAGGCAAAATTTGGGAAAAGGGGAAATCGTATTATGACCCAACTAGGAAGGGTCTCGAAAACGGTCGTAAAAAGACCAAAACAGGACTTAAGTAGGTTAAGACCACGTCATATAGATCCGAAGTGTTATGACCCAACTGCTTGGCACGACCAGAAACGGTCAGAAAAGAGTGGGGACGTTTCAAGTCACGTGATCGCGAGGATCGCTGGCGAGTCCAGCGAATCCTGGATCGCGAGGATTGCTAGCGAGTTCAGCGAATCCTGGATTGCGAGAATCGCTGGCGAATCCAGCAAGCTCTGGATTGCAAGGATTGCTGGCAAATCCAGCAAGTCCTAAGATTAATAAAAATCACGCCCAAATATTATACGTTTATTATTTTTATAATTTAAATAATATTAGCTTTTAATAATAATTTCTTATCTAAAGTATTTTTAATATTACGAAATATAATATAGTATTATATTTATTATTTAATATTTTCCGATATTCTTATTAATATAAATCTGTATAATTAAGATTTAATAAATAATTAAATTATTTAGTTATTATATGTTATAAGTTTTTATTTAATAATATTATTAAACTTTAAGCGATATCGCCGACATTATATCTATTAACAAATAACTCAAATAACCTATTTAGCAGATTTGTAGTAACTTAGATACCGGAATGGAATCCGAAAAGAAAAAGCAATTTTGTTTTTGTCACGAAAGATTTTTCCGACGTCTAAATATTATAAACGAATATATTATTCAGCTTAAAAAAGATAATAATGACTTTATAACGTTTCTTTAAGCCGCTTATAAGAATCTTAAGAAGAAAAAAAAGGTTTTTAAGCCCGGAAAACCTTTTTAAACAAATTAGGCTATTTAATTAAATTCTATTAAAAAACTCGAAAAAATCTTAAAACTTTTCAAGTTAAAATTTTTTAAGAAAATTTTAATTAAGTTATAACTGTTTTTAATTTAATCTCGAATATATTTTAGGTATTTTCTTAATTAATTAATTAGGTTTATTGTACGAATTAAATTTGGAATTGGACGATTTACCGGAAATACGGTTATTTAATTCGAACTTATTATGAAAAATACGTTACCTTATTAATCGAAAAACGAAATTCGGAAATAATACAAATTTATAATAATTACGAATAATTGAAATAAATATTAATAGAGGCATTTAAAATAATAAACGAAAAAATAAAAACCGAAATACAAATTTAATAATTATAATAAAGAAAATTAATATCTAATTACAGTAATACGTTCGTTTAATTAGTTTTTAAGTTAAATTAAGGATAAAAAATATTAATAATTAAGTTTTTTTCGATAACCTGAAAAAAGATATATAAAAGGAATTTTTGAAGCTCGATCGGCTTAATTATTTATTAGATTATATCGCGATAGTAATTAAGATCGACGATCGATAATACGCCTAACGCATTAAGGGTATTAAAGAAAAAAATAGTAATAAACCCCGATATACGGCTAATACTAATATTTTTCATGCAGTAATACTTTTTATAGTACGGAGGTAGGATTTATAGAGCTTAAGGCCATTTATAGAAAGGACGAGAGCCAAACCAAATGCTTTAATTGTAATAAGATAGGACATAAAGCAATATAATACAAGATACTTAAAAGATCCCGTTAGGATAATTAGAAACCTATACCCGAAGGACAATTTAAAAAAGTTAAAAAAAATAGAAGTAAACTTATTAATATGATTCGGCCTAAGTATATATTAAGCCTTCTATGGCGAGAAAGCTAATAAGAGATACGAAAAGCCCGGAAATTAGCTTAATAAGTATTACGAATATAATAAGAACAATTATAAGGATAATCACGTAAACATTAGGATTGGACAGAAGAAATCTGTCCCGGAACCCCTGATCGATATGGTAGAATACATGCTATATATTGTCGACGACGAGAATATCCTATATACGAAAAATAGAAATAATATATTTATGGATGAATTACTCGTATATATTATAAGAGATTCGATTTTTCGAACCGTACTAAAGATAATAAAAACGATAAATAATAATTTCGATATTTTCGATTTATAGCCCTAGAAAATAATATTTATTAGTTAGCTAAAACAGAAAGCTGGTCGGAAGAAAAATAATGCTTGCAAAAAGACTTTTTCTGTTATTATAAGTGGTATAATTACCAAAAGAAAAAAAAAGTTAATTTAGAATATAATGGAGAAATTTTGCTAAAAAGCTATTATAGCTCTCTATTTTTAATTAGTATTTATTATAGACGTTAACGAAAAAAAGTTATTAAGGAAAAAATATGTTAGTTTATAAGAAAGTTCTAAAACGATAGATAATAAAACGTATAATATGATATAGTCGAAATTATAGGAAAACTATTTATTTAATAAAAAAAGAAATTGGAGCAGAATTAAAAGTAACTGATATAGCTTAAAGAAACAGTATGTCGGCAATAACGACAAATTTAGCAATTTAACGCGTTATATATATAAATATAGATAAGGTTCGACAAATTCGAAACGGAGTTAAAAGAAGAAAAATACCTGTAAAAAAGCCGTAGGATGACGAGACCTAAAGGAATCAGGAGAAATTCTCAAAAAGGGCTTTAAACGCGACGATAGGAGCTATTAATAACCTTACTACTTTGGAAATACGGATTAGAACGTGTTAGTATATTACAATGATAGATTGCGAAGCCCTGAGCGGAAATTACATTGTATCGAATAAAGTCAATAAGTTTAAATTGTTGTAGAAATAAAAGTTAAAACCTTATATAGCGACGAATGTCGAAAGTTAGGAATTCGCCCACGATAACGAGAAAATTATATGCGAAATTAATCACTTCGAGATTTTTATTAAGAACGATACCAAAGTATCAATTTCGATATCGTTTTACTTGGGAATTACGATATAATCTTAGAAAGTCTATGGATGTACAAATATAAGGCTTTAATTAATAAAAGAATTAGTTAAATACGATTTGTTTTATACTTTATTAGCAAATAAGAAAGAGAAAAGAAATTAAGATCTTAATATTCGATCGAAAATGGCCACGAGTGTAGATATAATAATACGACAGAAACCTTACCACTCAAAGAGACAAAATATAAAAAAAATAAGTATCAAAGAAAAATACGACGTATTATTATTACTATTAAAGCGAAATTAAAGTAATTAAATAATGATTTAAAATAATAGCTCCAAAATAAGAAGATTTAACCAATATATTACTAGAATACTATAGATACGAATAGTTTTTTAAAAATAAACTTAATACGAAATTACCAAAACATAGCGAATAGAATTATAAAATAATTTTTAAAAAAAAGAATCTTTAACGAAATTTTACCCCATTTACAACCTTAACGAAAACGAATTACGCGTTTTTAAAAAATATCTAAAAGATCGGTTATAAAAGGGATGGATTCGACCTTCGAAATTACTAATAGGTTACCTAATATTTTTTGTACCTAAGAAAAATAAAAAGTTACGATTTATAATTAATCATCGATAACTAACCGATATCATTATTAAAAACCGAATATTATTACCCTTAATTACGGAAATAAAAAACCGATTTTACAGAGCCAAATAATTTATAATATTCGATCTTAAAGATGGGTATAACCTTATCAAAATTAAAAAAAGATACGAATAGAAAATAGCCTTTAAGATGAAATACGGATTATTTGAATACTTGGTTACATTAATAGGACTTACGAACGTACTAATAATTTTCTAACGGATGGTTAATTACGTGTTATGAAAATATCTCGATATTTTTATCGTATACTATTTCGATAATATTTTTATTTTCTTAAAAACGAAAAAGGCATATGCAAAATACATTGAGAAAGTTCTGTAAGCTTTATAAAATGCAAGCTTACTTATTAATGCAAAAAAGAATTAATTTTACGTATAAAAAATAAAATATTTGGTATATATTATTATTTCCGGAGATATTAAAATAAATCTTAAGAAAATTATTACAGTTATAAAGTAGCAGATACCAACCATAATTAAGAAGGTACAAGTATTCCTTAGATTCGCCAATTATTATAGAAAGTTTATTTGGAACTTTTGCAGGATAATTATACCTTTAATTAATCTTACGAAAAAAAACCGTTCAAATAAACGTCCGAAATAAAAAAGGGGTTTTAGAATATTAAAAATGCAAATATTAGCGAACTAATATTTATTATATATAATCTAATATGCTCCGTTAAGTTAAAAACCGATATTTCAGATTATATATTAAACGTAATAATCGGATAACGAAATAATTAAAATAAATTGTACCTTATCATAATGTCTTAATATAAATTAAAAGAAATCGAACTTAATTATGGCATTCCGAAAGTTTAAACATTTCTTAAAGGGAAATTTGTATTAGGTTAAAGTTTATACGGATTATTAAAATTTTATCCGATTTATTACGACCAGAGAATTTATAAGACGATAATTTTGCTATGCGAAAAAATTGGCGAATTTCGATTTCATTATTATTTATAAAAAAAGCTTAAAAAACGGTAAAGCCAATACTTTAAGCAAGCAACCAAATTTCGAAAAGAAATTGGTCGAAGTTAGTTATATAATTTTTGAAATTACTACAGAAGGATATTTACGTTCGCAATAAATTACCATAATTCGGGCAGTACCTTTTAATATATATTAGAAAATCCAATAGTATAACAATAGTTTCCTAGAAAACTAAAAAACGGATATGATATAAGTTTTAAAAAAAATACCAGCAAGGTTTAGTACGATATATATACGAATATTAATTACCTAAATATTTAGAGATTACAAAACCTTAGAACGATTTCGATATATATATTCCTTTTTTTAAAATAAAATTAATCGTATAGAATATTATACGGTAATGTGATATTTACGCCAAAATAAAAGCTCGACGTCATAAGCTATATAGAAAATTATAACTATTACCAATCGCAAAAAGACCATAATATTTAATTATATTCGACTGTATTACCAAATTTCCTATATCAAAAAATCCAATTACAAAAATATATTCTGATAGCATTTTCGTAATCGTCGATCGATTTATACAATTTTCTTATTTTTTACCATATCATAAAAATACGGACGACAAATAAATAACATATATTTTTTTAAAATACATTTTCAATATATACGGATTATTAATAAAAATTATTTCAAATACAAAATCAATATTTATATTTAAATTTTGCCAAAACTTAATAAAATAAATCAGCTGAAATCACAAGTTATCTAACGTATTTAAACCTTAAATAAATAAATTAAAAAAACGAACAAATTAAATATTAAAAGTTTACTTTCGATATTATATTGATTACGCATAAACTAATTAGGTACACAAATTACTTATTACTTAATTAACCTATAATACCAAGTATTACCAAAATATTAAAACAATACTTACGAACGTAAACTTTGGTTTTATACTAGATATTTATAGAAAAATACGTAACGACGGTTTAATTAATATTAAAATCATTTTATATCAAAATAATTACAATAATAATATTAAAAAATAAAAACAAAACTTAAAATCGTACGTAGTTAAATAAATAAATATTATAACCAGAAAGGATTAAAAATATTAACTTTTAAAAAAAGAAAAATAATTTTCCTTATTATAAAAAAAATTCAAATTATATAACCTAGCAGAAAATGCGATTTTAAATATATCGGTTTATATAAAATCGCCAAAAAATCTTAAAAAATAATTACTAATTAAGATTTTTACCAAAAGTGAAATTTTATCTGATTTTTTACGTTCAAATATTTAAATTATTAAAAATATAATTAAAATATATACGGTATAAAATAATATAAAAGTAAAAAATAAAGAGGCATATAAAATAGAAAAAATCCTTAATATACGAAAACAAAACGGATTTACCCAATACCTAATTAAGTAAAAAAGGCACCCGGATTCCGAAAACAACTGAAAACCTGCCAAAAATCTTATTGGCGCCTAACGCCTGCTGAAAGATTTTTACCAATAACGACGGAACTACTAGAAATAATCGCATCCCAATTAGCGTTTTTAACGGACCAATCGGTATCACCGATACCAAACCAGTCTACGGGACCAGTGGAAGAAACCAATACGGCCATAGAAGCCTCGGCGATGGCCTGCTCCTAACGTTTTTATTCCTCCAGCTCCTCGAACAATTATAATTCCCGTTATACTATTTTTATTTTTTTAAACGAAAAAAATTTTTGTTTCCGAAAACGAATTAAACGGGTAATAACCTTATTTATCTCTTACTAATAACGCTTTTACAATTCTAAAAAACGCTTTTTTACAACAACCTTTTTTTGTTCTAAATGTTGATTTTCGGCGTAAATATTTTCTAAAAAAAAAAAGGAATACCGGTTCTTGTGACGAGCTAGAGGGTTTAACTAACTATTAAACCTTGGTCGTACGGGTTTATGTTGGCAGGAGTATCGTGGAAATCTGAGCAATAGATACAGTAACGTGTCACGTTTCGTAATACCAAGCGTGCCTTGGGTAACGATGTTGTATTGCAAGCTGGTACTATCTAGACTATGGAAACAATGAGCGTATATATCCTTCTCCTGTTAGCTGGATCACCACTAGTAAGTTGGTGATCCGGCTCACTGGCTCACCACCAGTGAGTTGGTGATCCATCACGTGACCTGCCCTACCACGCACTTATGGTTGGGTTATGTCAGACCGTTTCTGAAGACCGTGGCGCGTTGGGCCATGACAGTCCTATTATAAGGATATTTACGTTTAACGTAAATTTTATATTTAAAAACGTTTTTTATTATTTCGCATTTTAAACCCTTAAAAAATATAAAATATACGGCATAACTTCAAAACTAAAATCGTCAAAAATAAAAAGCAGTGTTACAAGAATAAGGGTTCTTGTCTTGGAAGGACCTACTTTTGAGGCCTAGTACGAGGTTGCCTCGGTTAAATATCGTCCAAGAGAATTTTGGCCTTTTTGAAAATGATTTAAGTAATTTGGGTAATCTGGAACAGATTATATAAATTTAATAAATTTACAACATACTTATTTTAGGAATTAGGATATATAATAAATTAATTTTTTATATAAATAATACTTACTTAATTTCGCTTTTTAGTTATTAATTTAAATTTTTAATCCAAAAGTAATTATACTGTTTTTTGATTAAAAAAAAGGTTTTTAAGTCTTTTTAACGGATAAATTATTAAATTATTTTTCGCTTTATTATTATTTGCAAATCAAAATTTTATTCGGATATTATTTATATTTCTAAGTAAATATATAATAAGTTCGTTATATTTTAATAATTTTTTAATTAATAGCCGACAAATAATTTAATGCTTAATAAAGATATAAATTTTTCTAAAGTTAATGTAAATAATAATATAAAATAACGTTTAGAAAATAAATAATATATCCGATTTCCGTTATTAGTTAGTAAAATATTATTAACAAAATTTAATAATTTACCTTTTATTAAAAAGGTTTTTTAATTAATTAATAATATAATACCTTTTATTATTTAATTTTAAAAAGATTTTTTTAGCCGTAATAATAACCGTCCCCGATTTTTTAAGATATAATTAAGGTTTAGGAAAAAAACCGGAACGGGAAAAAGTTAAAGAAAAAAAGAAAAATATAGGGCAGGAAACCAGAAAAAAAAACTCACTGCGAAAGAAAAGTTAAGCGCCTTAACGGCAGAAGTTTAAACCCTAAAAGAAAAAAATGTTCGGCTTATTAAGGGAAAAAAACCAGTTTTCTCCTAGTTTAATTCGGCCAAAGGGCGAAACTAAAAGGTTGGTTATTAATTTTCTTTAATAGATCCAGGACGAAAAACATTAATTCTATTATTATTCGGTATAAATTAAATACGAAAAGGAATTATTTTATTTCAAATTATTACGGAATGCCAAATATTAAAAGTTATAAGTTAATTTTATTTAAACCTTATAACGGATTAAAATTTTTTAACGGATTTTTAATTTAGGCTAAATTTTATCTTAAATTTTATAAAATTTTTTATTAAAAAATATCAAAAAGTAATAATTATTTTATAATTATTTATCGGAAAAATCCGTAATTAATTTGAATCCATTTTAACGGATTACCTTAAAAAATATTTAAAAAAAGTTTTCGGATTTTATTAATTATATTTTTAACAATTATAAGAATTTCGAAAAAAAAATATACGCCTTATTCGGAAATCCTAATAAGGAATAGGACGTAATTAAGCAGTTTTATCTTTTTTACCAAATTAAATCAACCGTTAAATATATAATTAAATTTAACCGCCTGGCCGTTATTTTAAACCTGTTAGAAAACGTATTATTTTACCTTTATTATAATAATTTAAAGCTTTTAATTAAGGACGAAATATATAAGGAACCAAAGGATGAATTTTTTGCAAAATATACAAATAAAGTTATTATCGCCGACCGACGCATTTTTAATTAGTACCTTAAAAAGAAAAGGACCGGCAAACGAGATAACAATAAG